>OZ024795.1:15156976-15379476 GCA_964017045.1 Omphiscola glabra
TATGCATTGATGTCATATAGTGCATAACGTAGACCTACTGTAATAGTGCATTACTTAGGCCTACTGTGACAGTGCTTTACTTAGGCCTGCTGTGATAGTGCGTTACTTAGGCCTACTGTGATAGTGCATTTTAAAGGTGTACTGTGATAGTGCCACTTTAAGGTGTACTGTGATAGTACATTAACCCAGATGCCATCTGAGATGGTCTGCTTTGAATAGGAAACCAATTTATCAAAACATTCTTGCAAAGTATCGCCCAATCAGGATTGTTTGACCACTCACGTAAACCTCAGCTCATTGTATTCAATTTTATTATTTGATTAGGAAACAGTGGCCGCCTCACGTCCTAGAAATGCTACAACTATAGGCACAACATTCGCCAACTGACATTCTTCAATCAAAGGTAATGTTTCTCATGTTTATAGATTTACTCTAAAGGGTCGGACGTTCAATGAACTTGAGTCGATAAGTGAGGTTACTTAAATGTCAACTGCAGTGATGATTGGTTAATTGTGTTTTTGTTTCGTGGAGCTGGGGTTGAGGATGGGAGAGAGAGAAGGGGATCAGGTGATATATAATTAGTTGATAAAATAATTATTTGATATATAACCCCTATACATTACGAATACTCACGGTGAAATATGACATACGAAGCACCGAATCATCGTGTAACCAAAATCTGAGGGTCTTATTGTTTTTGCCGGTGCACGCTAGTAACATCATGATGTTGAGCATAAGTTTTGTTGGTGTACACTAGTGACATCATGATGTTGTGCACGGGTTGTTCCTCTCAATATTTTGACGTTTCATTAATAATATGTGTTAGCGTTTAATATTTGGGTTACAATGTATGTTGTCATATTTATTTTCAGCCCACCATTTTCTTCGACTACTGCTGATTGGTTTATTTCTATTTGCACTTTTATCCCCATTTTGCTGATAACGATAACTGAACAAAGGAATCAGCTCAAAATGATGAACTTAAGAACTTTGCTGCTAGTTCTCCTCCTTGCTGTCATCTGTCGATCTGATTCTAATTTTCTTTACCACCCAAGGCCACGTAAGTATTAGTGTTTCAGATTACAATGTCACAGACGACTGAGGGTAAAAAAGGGGGTGGGTGGGATAAGTAAATGCTTATGGCCGTGATAGTTATATGATTTTATAATTCTATCACATAGTTTGTAATGAAAATCACAGGTAGTGGACTAACACTTTATAAATAATTTTTGTTGTTAAGCAGTGGTCGACAAACTCAGTCGTAAAAAAGAGCCAAAAGTCAGCAGAAAAACATTTTTTTTTTAAATTGAGAGCCAAATTTCATTTCAAGAACCTGTCAAGTACCATGTTTTTATGTTGTCAACCCGATTTGTGGCCGAGCCGCACTCAGGTCGTTAAAGAGCCGCATACGGCTCGCGAGCCGCGATTTTCCGACCACTGGGTTAAGGTAAAACAAAAAATGCTTTCCCATGTAAGGCCACGAGCAAAATGAGTAGAGATCAATTAAACCCTCTTTTTAAGAGATCTTCCATAAAGCTATTCACTAGCTGTAGTGTGTTTGAGCATATTTAAATCGTACATAAAATCTATTTGAATATTATTGTTTATTGCAGCACCTACCCCGAAAACGCCACTATTTGCCAGACCTAATATATCCCCAACTTATCGTAAATCAACCGTGCTGCCCCAGTCGTGCAGAGATGCTCAGATAGGGGTCTCGCCCCGGCGGGTCGTCGTCCTGGCCGACGGCTACGAGGTCATGTGCGACCTGACCACCGACGGTGGCGGCTGGACGGTCATCCAGCGACGAACCAGCGGGCAGACCAACTTCACGCGGGGCTGGAATGACTACAAGTACGGGTTCGGAGACTACGACAACGGGGAGTTCTACCTAGGCAATGAGTACCTTCATCACGTGACATCAGGGAGGCGCTACGAGCTCCGCATTGAGATGGAATGGAAGGGCGTCAAAAAGTTTGCAGAGTACGCCTACTTCCGGGTGAACGGCGAGCAGGAGTCCTACAGGCTGAATGTTGGCGGGTTCCTCGGCAACGTCGGGGACAGCTTCTCGCCGGTCCACAGCGGTCGGGAGTTCAGCACCTTCGACAGGGATAACGACAACCACGAGATCAGCTGCGCCGAAAGGTTTCACGGCGGCTGGTGGTACAACGCCTGTCACACGGCCAACCTGAACGGCGTCTGGGGGAACAAGGACACGGGCGAGGGCATAAACTGGATGTCTTTCACGGGATACCGCTCCAGCCTCAGCTTCTGTGAGATGAAGATCAGGCCCGTGCAAACTTAAAACGAAAACGGAAACAGCGAAGCATGCGTGTCTGCTCTGGTGAAATGTGGTGACCGATTTAAATTAAAAAAAGGAAACGAAATGAAAGAAGAAAGGAAATACGAAAACTTTATATTAAAAAAAAAAACACTTTTTATGAAAATTTCAAATTAATTATCAAAAAAAAAATAAATTGGGCCAAGCATTTAGAAGCTAAATTTGATAGAGAGGTAAACAAAGTTATGCACAATCAATAGTAGAAACTGAATATTTTGTGAACGGTCTAAAAGTCTAACTGTAAAAACTCTTCAAAATAAAAAGTCGAAAGGGAATATTTCATCTGATTGGTACAAAAGTTTCTAAAACCAAAAAACTTACTAGTTCATCAACAAGTTGTATACAACCAATTTCAACAAGAAATCTTTTAAAGTATTAAGTTCATGACCATTAAAAATGCAAGGATTAAGATTAAAATTGGTGCACACTGAACTAAAAAAAAAATTGAAGTCAAGCAATGCATGACATTTTTTTTAACACCGGTGGCCAGTTCAGTAATATACGTTGAATTTAAAACTACAAACGAAAGACTCAAGATCTCACAAGGAGCAAATGTAAATAATGTAGAATAAAAGAACTCTGAATACAATAAACAAGCCTGCTAGTTAAGGAAAAGGCTCAAAACGTGGACTTAGTTGTGTGCTGTTCATTTTGTTCATTTATAAATTTGTTTTTATAAATTTTGGTTTACGTTCAGAAATGAATATTCAAGATATATTAGAAAAGTGTTGGCCCAAATGGTTAAAATGCTGGTCCAAATGTTGATTCAAATGTTGGTCCAAATATTGGTCAAAATGTTGGTCCAGTTGCTGGTATAAATGTTGATCTTAATATGTATCTATTGCCGATGACATGTTGGTGCATATGTTCGACTTATTGTTGTTCCAAATCGGTCAAGGAATCAGAACACTCCCACTAGCTGCCGTTCACCGGTCCGAAAGAGGGGACAAATTAAAAACTTTAAACAATTAGTTAAAAAAACAACTGTAGATCCTTACCACAGAGTATGTGGATTCTTGTGGTCTAATGCTATACCAAGGTTAAATAAATATTTTACATAAACAAGAAACGGTGCATAATGATTTAAGATGAATGGTTATACATATTTACATTTATTTTTGTAAGGTTGAAGTTAATTGACACTGTGTCTGGACACTGAACTGACTGTAATTTACATTCCTAGCTCTAAAGGGCCTTTCCCAAAGCATAAATATCCAGCTGTTAAAGTTTTTTTTTATGGAAAAGAAATTAATTTAACTCTGGTAAAATAAATATCCGTAGGCCAATATGTCTCTAATATGTAAGTTGTATTTTGATAAATGAGAAATAAATTGAATCTGCTAAAATTCTCGGAGGCTAGCGTTAAATGAGATTCTTATAAAGTGCTTTACTTGAATGCATGTTTTGTCAAGTAACACTAGTCGATGGAAAGTTCACACATTGCCGCCATAATTGTTAAGCGGGTTTATTTCTCGTTTCTCTAGTAAAAGTTGGCTTTATAATGTGTTTTAAGATTTTAAAGGATTTTAATAACTACCATCTGGTAGAAATGGGGCAGTCCACTTTATACTCATTACACTGGACTGGAGTAAGCAATATCAAGTCAAAGTAACAAAGTTTCTCAAATTCGAAATATCAAATAATTAAAAAAACGATTAATTTTTATTTAATACTTTAAAAAAATTAAATTATCCAGCCAGCTGATTTTTTAACGAGCATTCCATAATCACGATCTGCCAGAACCATCTTCTATCCACACAAACTTGCTCATTTATTTTTAGAACCAGCCCATGGTCTGCCACAACAGTTACCTCCCTTTGTCCAGCTCCGAAAATGGCGCGCGTTAAACAAATGAAAGGTTAGCACAGCGGATTAAAATTGGAAATCCGCCTAAAGCAAAAGGCCCAAAATGGCATGCAGCATTTGATACGGGCAAACAGCTTGTAACGAGGATGGCAAACCGATTTGTTGACAAACAGACCATCACCTTTTTTTTTAATAGGTCGTTTCCCGAGACTGTCTTCAAGTAGCGCTCAGTGTGAACATTTAAAATTAAAAATAAAATCTTTTGGGCGAGTGGAGATAATGCTTTGTGTGGAGTAAACAAGGGCGAAGGGTCAGTATAAAAGCCAAATGCGCTGAACATCAGAGATTCTTCTCCGTGTCTCGCTAAGCCAGTGTCACGCCACGAAATTACTGGAATACTCTCGACGATTTTGTGTAGCATTTCTTTTTGGTTTGCTTGTGTTCCATGGACGCGTAGGAAGGAAATATTTTGATTTCAAGATCGATTTATTTCTCTGTGGAAATCTCGTAAGACATCACAGTCACACATGCTGGTGTTTAGTGTTCATATCTGTGTTTATACCTGTGTTCATATTTGTGTTCATATCTGTGTTCAGTTGTAATATGTGATATGTTCCTGACAGGTTTAAAAAAAAATAGTGTTATGAGAAAAGCATCATGGCATTTTATGTGGAGATTGAGAAAATAATTAATGAATAAGTTAAAAAACACCATTATGAATATAAGCTTCATGGTTTTGTGATTTTCTTGTGGAACAATCACATGTTATTATCTGTGATAAACATATAATGCATGCCGCTCTATTTATTAGTTTTAAAAATGTATAAAGATGTGAATGAATATTTATCTTACAAATTAAATTAGTATTGTTTTTTTAGAGTTGTAAAAACCACTCGTTTCTGTGTTGAACTTATGTTTAAATTATTAGGAAAAAATTTAGAAAACGTTATTAATTAGTATCTTACAAAAATTATAAACCCTAAATCAATAGTATTGTACAATACTTCCATTAATGGTAACCTATAACTGTTTTTATTTACTCGTGTTTCCCCGAATGAAGTGTTGGCAATCTCCGCTCCGGGATAGCTGTTAACTTACATGTGGTTGTAAGTAATTTAACTGACGTTAAATGGATTACATTGAACTGAAGACAATGGAAAGAGAGAAGGACCTAGAAGATGGTCACGACCTGCCGTTGTTGGAGAAGGCGTTGCCGGCAGCCCGCAGAGGACGCAGAAAGCTGAAGTCTCTGTACAGGAAGATTGCAATGGCTCTCTTTGCCTGCGTCGCAGTTCTTGACGTGACCCGAGCAGCCGACGGTGCAGAGATGAGTAAGTTACCAAGGATGTTTATTCTGTTTTTTTTTTTGGGATTGCACACCTTGCGTACGAATGCACACCTTGCGTACGACTACACCTTGCATGTCATGTTTCAGAGTCTTCTTAATTGTTCTTGTACAACTGCACACCTTGCATGTCATGTTTCAGAGTCTTCTTAATTGTTCTTGTACGACTGCACACCTTGCATGTCATGTTTCAGAGTCTTCTTAATTGTTCTTGTACGACTGCGCACCTTGCGTGTCATGTTTCAGAGTCTTCTTAATTGTTCTTGTACGACTGCACACCTTGCATGTCATGTTTCAGAGTCTTCTTAATTGTTCTTGTACGACTGCACACCTTGCATGTCATGTTTCAGAGTCTTCTTAGTTGTTCTTGTACGACTGCACACCTTGCATGTCATGTGTCAGATTCTTCCACAGAGTTATATCACTCTAAGCTAACTGGCTTGTATTCATAAAAATACATCCAACGCCTTCCTAAAACTTACTATGCGTACTTTTTAAAAACTTTTAATTATGTTAGGTTTAACATTTATCGATTGATTCATTCCGAAATAATGTTCTCTCCCTTTACTCTCATTTTGAATTTTGTTCTCTTTTTTTAGCAACGACAACACCCCTAAAAATAATAATTTAAAAATCTTTACCTTGTTTATAGAGTTTACTAATGTAAATGTTTTATATGATTCCAGGTAGTCTGTCTACCGTAGAGCGATATGAGCCATGCTCAGTCAAAAGTTCGTTTCTTTTCACCAAGGAAGATGCTAGCCCAGGTGAGCGACTATGCAGTATTATTTTAACAAAAATGGTCACCGACAACTTAGAAAAAACTGATTCGACTTACTTTTGATTTAAATAAATAAAAAAACAAAACATTAATTACTCATTACGGAAATAGGGCTAGGAGGAAACTCTTTTAAAGTACAGTAACTCATTGTAAAAGTGTGTAGCTGCAAATCAAATAAGAAAGGCTTCTTTAAACTATGAATGTTTAGTTGTTTAATCTTTAGACATATGTTCATGCAATTCTAACTGTTGAAATATCGTTTGATGTTCAGGTTCGACATTACTGAAACTGCCTACAAACCAGGGAGAGAAATGGACGCTGAAAGAGAACGGACCAGAGGGTTACCTGGAGCTGGATATTTCTCAGGCGGATCACTCCAGATTGGTTTTCTCCAAGTCACCTGACGTCGAGGCTATCAGTAAATTGTCGGTACGTACGTGGCTAAACTCCAAACATGATTATGTACTAGGGATATCACATGGGTAGGTACAAAGGATAGCACTTGGATAGGTACTAAGGAAAGCACATGGGTAGGTACTAAGGATAGCACTTGGGTAGGTACTAAGGAAGGCACTTGGAGGATAGCACATAAGTAGGTACTAAGGACAGCATTTGAGTAGGTACTAGAATAGCACATGGGTAGGTACTAAGGATAGTACTTAGGTAGGTACTAATGATTAGCACACGCCGACTAAACTCTAGGCATAAAACTTTTTGAAGAGTTAGCTATTAAAAACATTTAATGTAAAACTTTCACTTGTATTTTTACTTGTCTATTTTTTTCAGGGAACACGTCAAGAAACCCTCCCATTTGTGTTAGAGTGTATGTTCAATGGTTGGTTATATAAGGTTAGTAGAGTGTATGTTCAATGGTTGGTTATATAAGGTTAGTAGAATGTATGTTCAATGGTTGGTTATATAAGGTTAGTAGAGTGTATGTTCAATGGTTGGTTATATAAGGTTAGTAGAGTGTATGTTCAATGGTTGGTTATATAAGGTTAGTAGAGTGTATGTTCAATGGTTGGTTATATAAGGTTAGTAGAGTGTATGTTCAATGGTTGGTTATATAAGGTTAGTAGAATGTATGTTCAATGGTTGGTTATATAAGGTTAGTAGAGTGTATGTTCAATGGTTGGTTATATAAGGTTAGTAGAGTGTATGTTCAATGGTTGGTTATATAAGGTTAGTAGAGTGTATGTTCAATGGTTGGTTATATAAGGTTAGTAGAGTGTATGTTCAATGGTTGGTTATATAAGGTTAGTAGAGTGTATGTTCAATGGTTGGTTATATAAGGTTAGTAGAGTGTATGTTCAATGGTTGGTTATATAAGGTTAGTAGAGTGTATGTTCAATGGTTGGTTATATAAGGTTAGTAGAGTGTATGTTCAATGGTTGGTTATATAAGGTTAGTAGAATGTATGTTCAATGGTTGGTTATATAAGGTTAGTAGAGTGTATGTTCAATGGTTGGTTATATAAGGTTAGTAGAGTGTATGTTCAATGGTTGGTTATATAAGGTTAGTAGAGTGTATGTTCAATGGTTGGTTATATAAGGTTAGTAGAGTGTATGTTCAATGGTTGGTTATATAAGGGTAGTAGAGTGTATGTTCAATGGTTGGTTATATAAGGTTAGTAGAGTGTATGTTCAATGGTTGGTTATATAAGGTTAGTAGAGTGTATGTTCAATGGTTGGTTATATAAAGTTAGTACAGTGTATGTTCAATGGTTGGTTATATAAGGTTAGTAGAGTGTATGTTCAATGGTTGGTTATATAAGGTTAGTAGAGTGTATGTTCAATGGTTGGTTATATAATACTTATTTTGCAGGAGCCCCCAATAGGTCAAAGGCGTGTTGAATTTTTCTTTCCTTTGCTTTACTGCAAATTAATGAAAACTTTTTTGTTTGTTGAATTGAATAGTAATTTAATCAAAATACGCTGATTCGATTCATATATTATGTAAACTCCAATGTCTTCTGATCTTCACTTAATAGCGTAAATCAGCGCAACGACAACGCAAAAGGTTTTTTTTTTTTAATTTGGGGAGGGGGGTTTTGCGAGTGAGACGTACCCTTTCTTGTAGTGTCCAGATGTTAGATGGACAATGATTGCAATTCAAGTTAAAGAAAACATATCCTAGAAACTTGTGGTTTGGATGACAATATTGATCTGTTGTATTGGGATCATCCTTGTTTTACTCGGGCTTGGGGGCGGGGCTGGTAGGGTTCTTCTTTTGTAAAGGGTCAGCTTTTGTCTTGCATACAGAAATTAGAGGGAAAGAACCACCCCACTATGTAGTCTCGATTGGATCTCTATTCCCCAGTTTAAGCAGGAGCTCATCATCCATGACGTCAATGAACACCCACCGATGTTTGACCCCAACCGTTCCTACAACATGAGCATAAGTGAGGTGAGCCTAAACCTGTCTGTCCAAACAGACTTCAGTCGTAACACTGAACCTATCTGTCTTAACAGACTTCAAAGGTACACTCAACATATGAGTTGAAAATATAGACGCCTTTCAGAAGACGATCTTTAATAATTGTTATTTGTGTTCAATAAAAGAATTTTAATGATTGAACCAAAAAAATGTGCCTTGCTATTACTAATTCCAGATAAACGCATTTAGGTGAACAAAATTTATTGTAAAACTGTTTTGCTTTCGAGATTGTAACTAGAATATATATTTTTTATTAACGTTTTTTTGCAAACATTCATAAATTATTTTTTTTTTTAAAGAAAAGATGTTTATCTCATTTCTTACATAAGATGACATTTGAAAGAGTCAAAATACAATACAGATATAATGTTTTCTTAAAAAAAAAATACTTTTCACTTTCTTTTTATTTCATTGATACCTTCTTTGCATTCATTGGCAGCGTTAGGCCCAATCTTTACACCTTACTAGTATGTCTTATCGATTCTGAAAGTGTGGGTGGTATTTTACTTTAAACCCACTTTCTCTGTACCATTCTCTGTACCATTCTCTGTACCATTCTCTGTACCATTCTCTGTATCATTCTCTGTACCATTCTCTGTACCATTCTCTGTACCATTCTCTGTACCATTCTCTGTACCATTCTCTGTACCATTCTCTGTACCATTCTCTGTATCATTCTCTGTACCATTCTCTGTACCATTCTCTGTACCATTCTCTGTACCATTCTCTGTACCATTCTCTGTACCATTCTCTGTACGTGTGACAATTTTTCATTGTGATCCAATATGTAATAATTGGGGTTTGCAAAAAACATATATTAAAAAAAAAATATTCTTTTATATTTGATTTAAAGGAATGTTGTTGTTTTCTCGTTAGTTGTCGATGGTGGGGAGTCGGGTATTCAGCTTACGTCACATAGCCTCGGACCCAGACATCACTGGAAGAATCACCAGCTACTCTCTAGCACCGTTTAATGACTCTAAGGTAGGCACCAGCTACTCTTTAGACCCATTCAGTTGCTCTAAAGTCATCTCTAACACAATTCAACGGCTCTAATGTAATCTCTAACACAATTCAACGGCTCTAGTTTAATCTCTAACACAATTCAACGGCTCTAATGTAATCTCTAACACAATTCAACGGCTCTAAGAGAACCACTAGCACAAATTAATAGCTCTAAGGAAATTGCTATTATCACTCAATTAAGCTAAGGAAATGTCTAACATCATCAAACGGCTTTAAGGAAATCTCTAACATCATTAAATAATTTTAAGGTTGTGACTAATGTAGTAATGGGTATTTCCAAAAAATTCAAACGAACGCCATGTTTCACTGGCAGTGACACATTTGTCACAGTCAGGCACACACAAAAATGATTGAATAGAAACAGGCACTCCAATTAATGTTGGTGCAGTTGACCCGCCTCAAGAATGATGCCCTGTGTTATGCATGCCGTCATGTCAATACTGACGTCGATCCAGAAATAGCCTTGAAAATTGCCAGAGCGCTTCCTGTTCTGAACAATAAGTTCATTGACTTTAATGAGATCTACATATTTAAACGTATCCGTTATTTATTGAAGTGTTTAGTTTGTCTGCTGACCAAGGCACCTAGCCCAAACGTCGGCTAAAATTGTCTTTTATTTGCAAGCCTATACATATCTTCTTCTATATATTAAGGGCCCAAGATCAATTTATTGATTGCACTATTTATCCAATAGCATTGAAAACAACAAATCGACCTTAACTAATTGATTGAGTGATTATTAACTTAATGCTGTTGACACTTCATGATCATTCTGTTGTGTAGAATATTAAAACTTCAATTTTAACTTAATCCGAATGGCTAGACATGTTGTTTTATGATTCATTACTTCGATGTGGCCTTTAATTAGCTAACGTTTTTACAGGTAGACGGGAGACAGTACTTTAAAATATCCCAGGACGGTAGTCACGTGGTCTTGGTTCAAGCTGTTGACTTTGACGAGCTTCATTTTCAAGGACAAACGTACTTCATGCTCAACCTCACGGCAACGGTGAGTTGTGTTTACAATTGTGCCGCAACTCATATCATTGGTACATTCCATGCCTTATTCTTGTCCCTTTTAATCCAACGGGTGTGTACTCATATTAGATGTGGGGATCAAAAATATTATCAGGGGTTTAAAATAACAAGGTTTTTGCCATTTCCATCATTTTATCAACACCGAATCAACATTTACAGGATAATGGAACCCCCAAGCCACTGTCCTCCTACGCCACGTTGACCATCCAAGTGACTGATGCGGATGACCAAGGTCCGTACTTCGTGTATCCTGACTGTCAGAAACTTGACCACTACTGCACGACCCCCTACTTTCAGACGGTCATCAAGTGCGGATACACGGTAGGAATTAGAAAAAGTTTTTTTTTTACGGTTACAGTTTGTAACAAGAACAATTAATATCTTTGATGTTGGTGGACTTTTAATTGTGTTGGTGAGCGAAGCATTTTTGTTCATACAGCTTTTGTTTATGAAATCACGTCTGTGTAATAAGATTTTTAAATTGGTCAATCCCTTATTTTAACTTAGCCTTTTTTTCATGGCTGGCGGCTAAATCTTCGGACGGCTAATTCACCCACTTCCCGTCAGACTCTCGAGCTGAAACATAGCAAATGGACTCGTTGCCGATGGCAACACATTTTTTTCTAATTTTTTTTGGCACCACCCTCAACCCAAACCCCCAAAAATAATTTTTTCTTGTAATTCAAGGGGACGATGAAGGAAATATGATGACACCGATTTCACGAAAAAAAATTCCCGTTAACTGCGCTAAATGAGATTCTTTTTTTAAAAAAAATATCGCAAGTGCGTTTGGTGCGCAATATTTTCTTTTGTTTTTCTGAAATAATTGTAAAATAAATCTTCGATGTAAAGATGGGTGTGTCATTAGAATATTAAAATAAAATACTACTCACTAGATGTAGCCCGCCAAACATTGGCGGCAGCCATGCGTGAACTTCCCATGTATTAAAGTTAAAGTTACTTGACAAAACATGAATTCAAGTATCGCACATTTAAGAATCCCAATGTTTCATTGACCCCATGATCCGACACTGCACACTTTTTATTTCACGCCCATGAACCATATTAAATATTCTGATGTCCCAACCACTTTTAAACCGAGTACTTTTTACAACATACTTAAATTGAGACGATTTATTTGCCGAAAAGAAAATATTATTATTTTGTTTTCTAAGCCCATCTCATTAAAATAATGATATATTAATTGATATTTTTAAATATAATATATAAAGTTTAATCTTCATACGTCTTTACATTTCCTTATATTATTTTTCTATGTAAAGGGATTTCTGAGGCTATACCCGGCACCAATACTTGCTGAGGATAAGGACACACTGAACAGCTCTATAACATACAGCATATCAAGAGGTAAGCGTCGTGTCTAGATGAAATCGTTACATCTAGAATTACCAATGAGATGGCATGATCTGTTGTATGGCCTCCCCCGAAGTCGTACCATGTTAAGTTTGATTTCAATGCCCTATTCAGACCAAATGTAATCACTGGATCTATTTTTAGCATTTGTTTCCTCCATATTTCAGTCGAGCCGAGTCAGTACAGTGACAAATTTGAGATCAACCCGGTGACAGGGGCGATGAAGGTAGTCAAGCCATCCTGTACGTCTAGCGTCAATGAAATACTGCTAACTATTACAGTAAGTACCTATGTCATGTGATATATTCAGCACGATGTTCATTAGATTATTCGATTACGCACCTCTTCCCGTATTTCACGTGCGCATTGTGGTTCCGTTGACACTGCTAGATTGTTTCTAAATTACATCGCATGTTGCCATCACTGAGTTAACATTTACATTTTCACTCTACAGGCCACAGAAGGGACAGCACTCCTACACAGCACGTCCACAACACTCCAGGTCGATCTTTTAGACAATCTGGTCATCCCCAACGTGGCGTGGAGCGTGGACTCGCCGTCCGACCGCGACGTTCGTCTGGTGGGCACCGCCAAGGAGGAGTCCCTCGAGGGCACCACTTCAACGACCATACCGCTCACGCTCTTCCTGCTCTCGTTCTTCGGCTTCGTCACCATCGGATCTTTGGTAGTCTTCATGGCCGTCAAGTCTGTCAAATCCAAAAAGAAAGACAACTCCGCGTCGTCCACCACCAACACGGTCAACTCGTCGATGGAAGAGATCGGAGGCGACTGTCACATGTGCAAGCAGGAATTCCCCACGGCGGCCACATGCTTCCGGTCATGCTCCACAAAACCCGTGAAGTCTGTCGACCAGGCCACGCAGCCGAGCCCGAGCACAGGAAGCTTCAGAAACAAGTTCCGAACATTTATTCAGTGCTCCAATGAAGCTGTCCAGAAACCGAAGGTCGGTCCGAAACCGCAGGACATCCGATCGGCCATGCTCAACAAAACGACGACAAACCCGTTTCATTTCGACGAAAACATCCAGTTTCGGCCAAGCCCTACCATCCCCGGTAGCTCCAACACAACTGGGTTCATGAACGACCCCAACGCGACGCTGGGTTCCATGAAGCACGAGAGGGGCGGGGGTGGTGGTGGTAAAAATGATGTGGAGGATAAGCCGAGGCGAGGGGAGGTGAGCCCCACCATCGACAACAACAGATTTAAATTGAGGTTTAACAGCATGATGCCGGAAATATTCAAAGCTGGGAACCCCAGGGTTAGATTCGACACGAGCAATTTGAATCCAGTTTAACTTCGGCTTTGAACCCGCTGATTGCATACAAGTACTGGCATTGCTTTGAGATCGAGTGATTGGCAAACAAACAAAAAAATAAGTCTACGGTACGTAAGATATGATGACGTCATTTACTGATAATACATTGTGTACATATATCCTGTACAGATGTGGTGTTTACAACAACATTTTGTAAAGCTTTGAATAACTATATTGATTGCATCGAATTAATGTATCGGCCATTGATATAGCGCCCAATAATATACGGTTGAATACAAAATAAAAAAAAACTGAAGTAAATATAATAGACGATTTTTCTAATGTATATCGTGGTGTCCGTGTAAACACCCCATGTTAAAGCCCTACCACAACCTTACCAGAGCAGCGACACCACAGAATCACCACAACAGCTTCACCCAGCAGACTCAATGCAACAGATTTGCCACAGCGGCCTCACCACAGAAGCCTCACCACATCAGCCGCGCCACAGCAGCCTCATAACAGCAGCCTCACCGCAGCAGCCTCACCGCAGCAGCCTCACCCCAGCAGCCTCACCACAGCAGCCACATAACAGTCTCACCACAACAACCTCACCAGTCTGACCGCAGCGTGAGCTTCTATCCTGGCACACTACACGGCAGTGTCCAGTCTGGTGGAGCACCTGCTCTTCGGTGATTTCATGCCGATGGTCGGCTAAATAAATGTGTTTGTGGTTAAACAGAAGTGGCTGTGGCTAAACAAAAGTGGCGGGGGCTAAACAAAAGTGTTGGTGGCTAAACAGAAGAAGCTGCGGCTAAACAAAAGTGTTGGTGGCTAAACAAAAGTGTTGGTGGCTAAACAAAAGTGTTTGTGGCTAACAAAATGTATAAACATAAATTATTTATGTTGCTTCAGTTATCACAATTGATGAGTGATCATGGAGGACATGCTGTTTTGCAATAAATATTTGTAGTGGTGTGTTGAAAGAAAAAAGTCAAAAAGATGGAAAATTAAAAAGAAAGTAAATAAACAAATAAGAAAGAAAGAAAGAAAGCAAGAACGACAGGACGAAGGAAAGGATGAGCTAAAGAAAGTGTGATCGAAAAAAAGGAAAGAAGGAGAAAGAAAGAAATAGAAAGAAAGAACGAAAGAACGAAAAAGAAAGAAAAAGAAAGAAAGAAATAGAAAGAAAGAACGAAAGAACGAAAAAGAAAGAAAAAGAAAGAAAGAAATAGAAAGAAAGAACGAAAGAACGAAAAAGAAAGAAAAAGAAAGAAAGAAATAGAAAGAAAGAAAGAACGAAAGAACGAAAAAGAAAGAAAAAGAAAGAAAGAAATAGAAAGAAAGAACGAAAAAGAAAGAAAAAGAAAGAAAAAGAAAGAAAGAAATAGAAAGAAAGAAATAGAAAGAAAGAAATAGAAAGAAAGAACGAAAGAACGAAAAAGAAAGAAATAGAAAGAAAGAAAAAGAACGAAAGAACGAAAAAGAAAGAAATAGAAAGAAAGAAAAAGAAAGAAAGAAATAGAAAGTATGCCCTTATGATTTCATTATTTTTATTTTTATCTATTTACATTTTATACAACTATTTACCAAATGCTCTTTTCATGTAAAATTGTTTAGAATACAATGTTAATCATGTAGCCATTTTCATTGTATTTGTACCGATTTCATAATAAACACATCCCTTGAAGACTATAACTTTCTTATATGCCAGTTCGTCTCTGAGTGTAAGCCATTATATTTACAAATCCATGTGTCCATATCTCTACAAGTCTCTACGTCGATATATCCAAATGTTTATTTGCAGACTTCGATACGTCCGTATCTCTCTAAATCTTCTTACGCCTATTCCTATGTTAAAACACAACAGTGTCAATGTCAGATATTAGACTTATAACACGACCGTGTCAATGTCGGCTATCATAGAAGAAAATGTATGAAAACCAAAACTATACTATTTTATTCATCTCGAGGGCTTTTCTTTTGAACAGGACATAACAACACAGAAAGGCAACCATTTTTTTCATCCTTTTGTTTTTATTTTATGATAAATATGAGAATCCAAATCATCGCAGCAGTCGTTAAAATTATGTGAGCTTACAAAATATAGAAGACATGGTAGTGAGATAGCCTCAAATAAAACTTTTTTTTTTAAAGTGTTGGTAAACGAATTTATTTTTCAGTCGGCAAACACATTTTTGAAAAATGAAAAGAAATACCAGCCCAAAAACGGTCGAAACATTAGCCCAGTGAGAGAAGAATTCACAATTACAACCCCATAGTGTCACACCTAATTAATTTTTTTAAGGTATTGCGCATTTTATTGCAAAACTTTTCGTCCAATTCCCATTGCACCAACTTGTATCACACAATCAGTGGAATCCCAATAAATTTGAGTTAGGATAGCGTTATCTAGTTGGGGGGTGGGCTATAAATTAGTCGTATCTTAAGTTTAGGAAAACATTTTTGATAAGTAACGGTTTTAGTATAAGATAAAGGTAAACATCAGAGTAGTGTTTACATCTGCTAAATGGTAAATTATTTTCAAAAAAAAAAAAAAAAAGCAAGCCTCAACTAGCATTTCCGTAAGTCTCGTGTCTCTGGTGATGACATTACTGAGTTTGTGGTGTCCCATCACGTCTTCTACAACCGAAAATTAGACCAATCGCCTGTGAGCCTTACACTCATGTCTCGGGACAACTTGGTTACCTTTAGAGTCAAGGAATCTTCTCCCATAATTTAGGATGCTGAATCATATTTCAATAACCAACTCCTTATTTTGGCATCTACTTACAATCTCCTTGCTAAACACTGGAGGTAGGTACTAAGCACGTTCGATCAGCATTAGTAAAGAATAATAAGTGTACTTGTCAATTGCCACAAGTGTGTACAATACGAAATATAGAATTTCTAGCGTACGTGTCAATTACCACAAGCGTGTACAGTATTATAAAACTATTAGTGTTTGTATCAATTATCACAAGTGTGTACAGCAAGTATTATAGAATTACTAGTGTACTTGTCAATTACCACAAGTATGAACAGTAAGTATCATAAAATTATTAGTGTGTCAATTATCACAACTGTGTACAGTAAGTATCTGTAGAATTATTAGTGTACGTGTCAATTATCACAAGTGTTTACACTAAGTATTATAACAAGACACGCAAAGCTTGTTCTGGGGCTAAAGCCCTATAAGTAGTTCAACATGTTGCAATGGGATTTTACAATCTCGGATGTCGGCTCATCTAAGAGAAAGACTACTCTGACTTCGGCTCCCTGCTGTCTCGCGCTATGAACCCCACAATTAAAGGCCCCCCCCAAAAAATGAGACAACTCCAAAAGAATCATCTAAAAAATGTCGTCTGATATTACCCTCAATGACTCAACAAAGTGCAGCATCCTCTCATGCTTGAACTTTACTCTCACCTAATTTGGGTGGGGGGGGGGAGGTAGGGTTGACCAGTTTAAGGGAACGATTGTACAAAATCTTAACTGGCCACAAACAGATTTTTAAAACAAAGTTTACATTACTTCCCAGGTGTAAATGGATGCATCCCGCCTTCAGAAGAAATCACCACCTTTCAAGGAATTGAAGGTAAGTCTATGGATGATATCATTCTTTTGTTAAATTACCATCCGATTACATTACCGTGTATCTCACAACAGCCCACAACGTCAGCAGAAAATGACATCGAATTTTAATTCAATTATTTACTATTCCATTCGTTTTTAAAATCACAGTGAATAATTTTAAGTTATGATTTGCAACTGAGTGTATTCTAAAAAAATTGATGACTCTCTCGTTTTTACGCTAAGAACCAGATAAGTCATGCAATTTGAAAACAAATATGGAAAATAAAATAAATTGTTATGAGTTATCGCTACCTGATGTAGGGGAAAATGTAGTTCATCTTTACCTGGAGACTGCCGGCTTCTGGAGCTGTACAGTACTGGATGAAGCCTCTGGAGCTGACATGAGTGGCTACTTCAAAACCATCATGCTCAACGACAGTTCACCCATGGTCAGGGTCTTCCGCGTGGTCAAAAGATTACCCTCAACGGTCAGTAATTCTGGAGTGTTAAATTTCTTTTTAAGATAACTATATACATTGTATATCTGTATATTTTTTTATCTTGCTCACAAAATCCTCAGTTAACTTTTTCACCATACCTAAAACAATTTTTTTTTCTTTTGAATGACATGCGATCAATTTTTTTTTAAAGATTGTCCAAACACCATGTAAATAATAATGAAACATCCAGTCATCCAGCAGGCACAAACAAACACAGGTCAACCCACTTTTTGTTTCCATGTTTCAGGGCAGACAATCGTTCCGGACTCTTCAAGTAACGTGTCATTGTACAGTCGATGGAGCGTCCAAGGTGAGTTGTCAATTTATTTAACATTTTGAAAAGTTGTCCAGCTTAAACAGTTGTTTCAGCGAATCTAAAAGCAGCAAAATGTCTGAATCTCAGCATGAATATCTGTGAGTCTAAAAGCGACAAGAAGTCTGACTCCTGGAGATCAATTAAAATATGGGAACAATCTTTTCCACACTAAAAGCCACATCAAAGTAAACACACCGTCCACTGAGATGTGTACATATCTAAGACTTTCCTCTAAACATAATTATCAACATGTTCATCAGGATACCATTCAACTATTGAATTACATTAGTGATCTGAGTACTGGACCGATACTAACTGTTTTTTCTTTTTTAAGAAACAACACAAAAAACTAATTGAGAACAATTTATATTTGATTAAATAGACACGAACAATCTGTGTCAATATAACAATGTATGTTAAGCTTTAATAATAATTTTACATTATACATAAGTAGACGTTTCGGCACTTGTCTTCATCAGTACAACAACAAAACATTTAAATAAGTATAAATTAAATTTACATTATATATAAATATATATATATATATATATATATATATATATATATATATATATATATATATATATATATATATATATAACCTACCTAAAAAAGAGAAAAAAATTAGAGTGGGCGCAAAAACCAGACAGAAACAAAGTAAAGAAGAATGGAAATTTATATTTCAATTGTATTTCTTTAAAATGTAGGCATTGGCATTAAATCGAAGGAAATATCTGTTTACATAATGATTATGTATGTGCAGGCTTTTTATAGAAAGGTGAAGCTAGGAGCTCAAAGACTTGATTGTGTGCTCAATGTTCATTCGCTGGTGGAATTCTCCGTTTCCAAGGTAACGGGTTTTAAAAATAACAACGTTTCTTTGCTTTTTTTGTATCCCCGGTAACTAAACGAGACATGATTTGATGTTTTGAACGTTTTAAATACAGAACAAAAAACTAAGATAATTGGTAGGCTAGCGGCAGAGCCCCCACTACCACCCCAAACCAAATAGATAATGAACCTATAAACTAAGCGATGCTCTTTAATTAATAAGCATGCCTGACCTAAACAAAAGTCCACATATTGTTTATAACTGTAGATTCACATAAAAACATAATTTTTACATTATTTTAATTGCATTTATTGTACAACAAAATAGTTTGCCTTAAACAATCTCTATTTTATTTATTTTAGGCAGGCTAATCCAATCACAGTCGTGGAATCCGGCCTTCAAGATATTTACATTCTTCCCGTCATAGGAACAAACAATATCAAGCAGTTAGAGCAGCTTTAAAAATAGAGTCTTGATATTCATATACTTGTTCTAAACTTGTTTTAAACTTGTTGATTCAACGAATTTGAACTGATGTAAAATTAAAGTTGTCTTTTTATTTGAAATGATATCTCCTTAGTCTTTATCAACGGTTTACAACAGATCAAATGTGCAGCAGTCTGAATGAAACGACACGGAAATCCCCTACATCTCTACAACTGACGCTAAGACAGCTATGATTTCTACCGGGTTTCCACTCATATGTCAAGTCAACCAGATACACACTTTTTATTTCTTGTTCGTTCGTCCACAATAGGCTACTGGTTTGCAAAACTGAACAATTCAAAAAATAGTTATATTTAAAGAAGGTTTCAATAAAGTTAACGTTGTTTGATTTATGTTGTAGTGCACCAAGAAGAATTCTGTTATAAGGGAACTCCACAGGGACTTCATGGCCGGAGATACCGAGCTCGTATTTAAAGTCATGCGTGAAGGAACAATAAATGTAAGCTTTGTTTAGCTTGGTGCTACGATGTACGTAATATCTATAAGTCGGCAACCGTTTCATCCGGTCCGTGAGACGTTTCGTGAACTGCATTTGTGGCCTCGTCAAATGTACATATTGTGAATGATTATAAATTTTAAAAGTTTTTAAAATTTAATAAAAAAAAGAACAGTTTAGAAATTGTAAAATTGTATTATTAATAATCAGTTTTGGCAGCAGTTTTACAGTATATAAAGCCATAATGATGTTTCGGAACTGAACTTGGAGTGAATTTAGCAAGCCTATCGACTTGTATTAAAAATATACAATAATTTTATAGATTGCAAAAGTATCGACCTCTGCCCTTTTCTATATCACTATAGTAATTATTGATAAAGATTATTAATTTTTTTAAAATACCTACCGATGAAGTGATTCTCAGTGGCGTAGCGAGCTTAACTCGCGCCCGGGGCACAATAACTTTTTAGCGCCCCCGTATTCGAAAACCATACAATATTATATGTAAAATTTACCATTTGGCGCCCATTTGTGAGTAGCGCCCGGGGCATGATGCCCCCCTCGCTACGCCACTGTTGATTCTTGTTGTATTTATGCACATTTGATGAGTGAATCATAGGCATTTAAGGATTGTTAAAAGTGACAATGTAAGCGATTCAATTTTTTTTAAAAAGTGGCCTGCATATAAAACTCTAAATGATTTTGTTTTCTTTTCTCACAAGGTCATGGAACTCTCGCTGTTTCAGGTAACTAGAAATGGGGTCATCACAGTGTCACGGTCACTGGACGAACACGAGGGACACACGTATCTCTTGATGCTGAAACTAACGAAGGTAAATATAACGCTGATTCTACACGGTTTATGACTTTCAGAAATATGTCAACCTCTTGGACAGGTGTGAATGTGTAGCTGGATGGGTAGGGGTGTGTACCTGGATAGATGCGGTTGTGCAGCTGGACAGACGTGGTTGTGCAGCTGGACAGACGTGGTTGTGCAGCTGGATAGACGTGGTTGTGTATCTTGTCATTTTTACGGTAAAAAATGGCACGTCATTCACTTTTAGAGAGGCATTTAAATTGCACACAAAATGCAAATAAAAAATTGATTCAGAAATAATTCATTTAATGCACTGATAATTTTTGGCTTGACACTTTAAGAGATTTAAAATCAAACTAGCATAAACTTTCACCCAGCAAATGTGTTGTCATTTTAAAAGCTTTTGAACATTGTGTATCGAAATTAAAGGTTGATAGAGATTTTAATGTTTTTACAAAGATATATATATATATATATATTCATTATGTTTTATTTTAAAAGTGATTTTAGAAAACCCTTTGAATCATTTTAAACAAAACAAACAAAAATTTAGCCAGCGTATTTCTGCTGCGTCAATGAATTTTTTTTTTACACTGCTTGTGTTGTAAATCATCAGCCAAACAACACGTCAGAGATTGTTCCTGTAGCCCTCCATGTGTTAGGAGAATTCCAAAACTCAACGTTGGATGACGGATCAGTTTCAACCGTAAACCCCAGACAGCCGGCGCCACGGTTCGTTAATAAGAAGTGCCGCTCGCCACAAGAATGCTATGTCAAAGTCTACAGTTCGGAAATTCCCAAGCGCCATAAGGTATTGTAGAAATGAATCGTTTATTCAAGTTATGATACTTGAGTCCAGGTTAATGGTCAAAGAGACTAATTTCAGCGATTGTTCACATTTGTTAAGGGCAGGATACAAACATGAATAAACATACGTTGATGTACCAAATCATAAAGCGAATGTGAAATTAATTATGTAACAAATATTTTTTATGATAATTTAAATGTCCAATAGTCTATAAAAGGCATGCAGAGAGCTCGACTTATTTTAAAATGTGTTTAATTTTTTTAACAGGATTTTCATATAAAGAAAGCTGTTTGCAAACACACTAAGCGGTGTGACCAAACAGATTCATTAAACAATATTGCTCAATGAGTTGAAACGTTTGGCAAACAAAGTATAAGCTTTAAATGAGTTCGGGACCATGACACCACATGAACTCTTTGTCATGTTTGGGACCTGACACCACACGACCTCTTTGTCATGTTCGGAACCCTGACACCACATAACCTGATTGTCATGTTTGGAACCCTGACACCACATAACCTGATCGTCATGTTTGGAACCCTGACACCACATGAACTGATTGTCATGTTTGGAACCCTGACACCACATGACCTCTTTGTCATGTGCGGAACCCTGACACCACATGACCTCTTTGTCATGTTCGAAACCTGACACCACATAACCTGATTGTCATGTTTGGAACCCTGACACCACATCACCTCTTTGTCATGTTCGGAACCCTGACACCACATGACCTCTTTGTCATGTTCGGGACCTGACACCACATGACCTCTTTGTCATATTCGGGACCTGACACTACATAACCTGATTGTCATGTTTGGGACCTGACACCACATGACCTCTTTGTCATGTTTGGGACCTGACACCACATGACCTCTTTGTCATATTCGGGACCTGACACTACATAACCTGATTGTCATGTTTGGGACCTGACACCACATGACCTCTTTGTCATGTTCGGGACCATGACACCACATGACTTCTTTGTCATGTTCGGGACCCTGACACCACATGACCTCTTTGTCATGTGCGGAACCCTGACACAACATGACCTCTTTGTCATGTTTGGAACCCTGACCCCTCATGACCTCTTTGTCATGTTCGGGACCTGACACCACATAACCTGATTGTCATGTTTGGAACCCTGACACCACATGACCTCTTTGTCATGTTCGGGACCATGACACCACATGACTTCTTTGTCATGTTCGGGACCCTGACACCACATGACCTCTTTGTCATGTTCGGGATCATCACACCACATGACCTCTTTGTCATGTGCGGAACCCTGACACGACATGACCTCTTTGTCATGTTTGGAACCTTGACCCCTCATGACCTCTTTGTCATGTTCGGGACCATGACACCACATGACCTGATTGTCATGTCACGAAACTCTGATACCACATGACATAATTTTCATGTTATCGTTTACTGGCTAAAAATCCCCACCCTGCCCCCAACCCTTTACATGATAACAGCCAATCATCTTTTACTTCCTTTTTCTTTTTTTTCCTTAATATTTAATTGATTTTTTTTTAAAAAATCTTCGCTGCATCATATAAATTATGTTTCTTCATTTTGTTCCTCACCAAAGAAGGATTCTCGCCGACACCACAATTGTTTCGTTTCGTCCCTTTTCATGTTTTCCCCTAGTTCGTGCTACTTTCTAAATCGTTTTATACCTATTAGCTTTTTTCCTTGTGTTTCCTTTCTTTTGGGCAAACTCTTTGGCAGGCCAATTGACCCACTTCCCGTAATCCCATCGAGCTGAAAAGTGGCTGATTGACTCGTTGCCTATGGCATCACATTCGATAACATTTTCAGCCCCACCCCATCCCCCCAAAAATCAGTTAGCCCTGATTTTCAAGGAGATGGTGTGTTAATGATGTGTTCAATGGTTGCGTGTTTTGCATCGAAGAGTAACTGCGCAGCTGTTGCTTTGTGCTTTGTATTTGTGACGTGGGTATGGGAGATTACGTTGTTATTCGCTCAACAAAAGACATTGCAGTAAAAATAAAAGTGTATTTTTAAGGGGACAATGAATGAAATACTAAAAGTGCCAGAAGTTTACCCATTTACATTAACCGCTTCTTAATAAATGATAAATCACTTACAATTACGCAAATGATAAATCACTTACAATTACCCAAATGATAAATCACTTACAATTACGCAAATGATAAATCACTTACAATTACACAAATGAAAACAAAAATTCATGTAAAGGATGACACGAAACACTTTGTTTTCATTGGTTGATTTTTCTTCCTAAAACATTATTTTATTGAAAGGGAAAAAGACTGTAACAGTAAATTGTTCAGGTTACCAAAAAGATCATAACTTCTTTTAGCAAGAAGAACTAAATTATATTCTGTTTTTTCCTACATTGCTATATTTTTCTACATCTCCCACCGATCTTAAACAGTTTTTTTTAAGTTTTGGTATTGTATTATAACATAAATCATAGATTCCTTTTTTTTTGTATACACTGTTTTTATTATATTGGCTAAATGATGTATCGATACTTTACCCAGGGCAAGATAATCGACCTTATCCCATGTGAAATTCAAGTTGATGAGGCATATAATGAGACAGTCAGCTATTTGTTGGTTGGCGGTGAGATATTCACTTATCCTTACCTCTTAATGAGTGATACATTATTTAGCATTTCAGTGTTGCATTTATCGACCAGTGCGGGATAAACTGTGAACTCTAGCTGACATGCTACTAACGGTTATCTGTTACATTAGATCAGACTGACTCTGTGTAGGATTTACTCTAGCCTTGAATTAGCTCAGTGGACAAACTACCCGCCAAACAGACTTGGCAAGTGCTCTAAGATCTTGGCAAGTGCTGTGAGATCTCGGCAAGTGCTGTGAGATCTTGGCAAGTGCTGTGAGATCTTGGCAAGTACTGTATGATCTTGGCAAGTGCTGTGAGATCTCGGAAAGTGCTGTGAGATCTTGGCAAGTGCGGTGAGATCTTGGCAAGTGCTGTGAGATATTGGCAAGTGCTGTGAGATCTCGGCAAGTACTGTGAGATCTTGGCAAGTGCTGTGAGATCTTGGCAATTGCTGTGAGATCTCGACAAGTGCTGTGAGATCTTGGCAAGTGCTGTGAGATCTTGGCAAAGTGCTATGAGATCTTGGCAAGTGCTGTGATATCTCGGCAAGTGCTGTGAGATCTCGGCAAGTGCTGTGACATCTCGGAAAGTGCTGTGGTCATTGGCAAGTGCTGTGAAATCTCGGCAAGTGCTGTGAGATCTTGGCAAGTGCTGTGAGATCTCGGCAAGTGCTATGAGATCTCGGCAAGTGCTGTGAGATCTTTCATATAACAGTAGTGTTATTTTGTAATAAATAAATACAACTTTTATTTTTTTTTATTTTTTTTAAAGTTAATTATTTCGGTTTCAATTTTAGGCAACCTTGTTATTTGTTATGTAATTGTGTTTGCCATATGGTAGTTATTTATTTGTCAATTTATTTATTTTGAGATGTTTTTGTAACTTCTTTCTAACTTTACCTTTTATTTTTTTAATAAATACTTTTCGAGGTAAATGAAGGAGACAAAAACAATAAAAAAGCTCTTAATAACATTTAGCATTAAGAAGTTGAAAATTTAAAGGTGAGACCCCAGTTCCTAAACCATAAGTAATCCCTCATTCCAGGTAACCCCAGCAACTACCTGGACATGTTCACAATCAACTCAACGAATGGAGACCTGTACACGTTACACCTGGACCTGCTCGACTATTCGCAGAGCTTTTTCATCATAGTCCAGGTTAACATTCTTACAATCTGTGGAACTTTTATTTGACTGAGGATATCTATGCTCCCCATTAAAAAAGAAAAAAAAAACCAGTTCAAATATCAATTAGGGACTTAATAATCCCCCGACAGAGGCGTTCCGTCTTTTGAATTTAAAAAGATCCGCCTAACATTCTTATATAAAGTTGTCATTGGGCTAATGCCGGCAATCTCAGCAAACAATTATCTCACCCCACAGAAGCCAGGCCGATTAATCAGAGCCAAACACTCACTAAACACTGACTTGACCTCTGACAACCCCATGAGAAACAGTAGCAAATGCTTCACTGGGCCTCGGAGTAACACAGTGCAACAAAAACAATCATTCTTCCCACGCACAATAATCGCTTGGAACCACCTGGACAAAACCGCCGTGAACTCGACATCTATCGAAAGCTTCAAGGGCGGCCATGGCATCTGCTAGGAGCCGTTAGGATGGCAGCATCGCTTCCCCAACCGTTACACATATGCCAGTATATGGATACAGCAACGTACCGAACCAGAACCAGAACATGATTTCTTTTATCAAACTTATCAACTGTTGTTGTTCCCCCCACCCCCATTTTTCAGAAGGTCCGTGTTTTTAATTCACATACAGCAAAAATAAAAATTAAAAAAAATAAATTAAAAAAAAAACCAACTAAATGAATGAGGGTCTGTATAATGTATTCGTTGTCTGCAATGAGGTCAAAACTGAGAATTCGTGAAAACGGAGTGATCTTTACTGCTTTCTTTCACTCGGTGCAGGCCAGGACCAATAACCTAGACCATCGGCATCACGCATCGGCCCTTGTCTATGTTCACGTTTTAGTAGAAGATGAAGCTGTCCAAACAGCCCAAGCAACAGCAAGACAGGAAGGTAGCATATTCATTCGTCTTATTAGTTAATGTAACATTATAAAATTCATTGTTCTGGTCAAAACGGAACTTTCGACAACAAAAATTAACTACGAGATACGTTAAAGCGTTTAAATAATTTATTATTTATCTTTGTTACGGTTTTCATTTTGGTAGCGACTGTCATGTTTGATAGCGACTGTTGTGCTTGGTGGCGACTGTATTGTTTGGTAGTAATTGTTATGTTCGATAGCGACTGTTATGTTCGATAGCGACTGTTATGTTTGATAGCGACTGTTATGTTTGATAGCGACGGTTGTGTTTGGTAGCGACTGTTCTGTTTGGTAGTGACTTCTCTGATTTTAGCGGCTGTTTTGTTTGGTAGCTAATGTCATGTTTTGCTGCGACTGTTCTGTTTAAAGGTGACTGTTCTGTTTGGTGGCGTCCGCTCTGTTGGGTAGCGACTTTTGTGTTTGGTTGCGACTTTTATTATAAATATGTGCTTTATTTCTGATTCAGAAACTTCAACTCACCCTTAGGGTTGTGAGTTTTAGGGTCTGATTCTTATGGCCTGGGTCTTAGGGTCTGATTGTTTGGTCCTGAGTCTTATGGACTGAGTCTTAGGATCTGTGTCTTAGGGACTGAGTCTTAGGGTCTGATTGTTTGGTCCTGAGTCTTAGGGCCTGAGTCTTAGGGTCTGATTGTTTGGTCCTGAGTCTTATGGACTGAGTCTTAGGATCTGTGTCTTAGGGACTGAGTCTTAGGGTCTGATTGTTTGGTCCTGAGTCTTATGGACTGAGTCTTATGATCTGGGTCTTAGGGACTGAGTCTTAGGGTTTTAGCCTTATGGTCTGACTCTTATGGTCTTAAGCTCCTTTATTTGTGTCTTTTTGAAAGCTTTGTGCATGTTTACAAAAACTCTCTCCTTTTTTTTGCATAGGTGATGTAGCTTCATACATTTATCTTAAGTAGGCCATAACATCATGTTAACTTAAGCCTTAAGCTGGGGTACTGCGCTATATAAAACAACCTTAATGATAATAATAAAAATGTAATTTTGTGTATCCATTTAAAAAAGTTTTTTTTTTTTCTACTAAGGGATTGCACCTTTTTAAATTATTATTTTATATTCCAGGTAGGCCAAGTAGCACGTTATCACAAAATACCACAGAAAGTTTCATGCCGACAACAGAGGCGATAATACAGACAACAAAGAGAGCAATGATGAACCGAAAGGGTCAAATAAAACAAACGGTAAAAAATTCCAGGCCGCCGACACAAGGAAAAACGACACCGGGCGCAAGGAGTCGAAAAGGAAACACATCGCTGCTGGACACCACAGAAGATCAGAGCCTCCTGGATTTGATGGATGCCGAAATGGCCATGGCCACTTACAGCAGCTCGGGGTCAGGGAGCACAAAGGAAGAAATCCGTTTGGGTGACGTCGTTCCAGAGCAATCCAGTTTCATGAGTTCGTGTGCTTCGCTCAGAAGTTTGTCTATTTTAAACATAACAGCAATTATCTTGAATATGTTATTAATACTCTTAAACATGCTGATAATGCTTAATCTCCTGAAAGCGTTCTTATTTCTTAATAACTACAACTTGATATAATATGTCATGCCATTACCCAATGTGTCAGCTCATGGCATGTCATCACCCAATGTGTCAGCTCATGGCATGTCATCATCCAATGTGTCAGCTCATGGCATGTCATCTTCCAATGTGTCAGCTCATGGCATGCCATCATCCAATGTGTCAGCTCATGTCATGTCATCACCCAATCTGTCAGCTCATGGCATGTCATCATCCAATGTGTCAGCTCATGGCATGCCATCATCCAATGTGTCAGCTCATGGCATGTCATCATCCAATGTGTCAGCTCATGACATGCCATCATCCAATGTGTCAGCTCATGGCATGCCATCATCCAATGTGTCAGCTCATGGCATGCCATCATCCAATGTGTCAGCTCATGGCATGTCATTATCCAATGTGTCAGCTCATGGCATGTCATCCTCCAATGTGTCAGCTGATGGCATGTCATTATCCAATGTGTCAGCTCATGGCATGTCATCATCCAATGTGTCAGCTCATGGCATGTCATTACACGGCTTTATAGATGATAAGGTGATATAAAAATAATAATTATTTGATTACTATAACAAGAAACAATGATTAGATCCGAGTTCAAAAGGGCCATGTTTGATCCAACGGAAATACGTTACGACACAAAGTGCAATCTTTGATCAACTGAAATAATCAAACATTTTCTATTCACATAAAGCGGACCACGTATTTTTAAACTTTAAAAGCAGGGCAAAACGTTGCACAATGATAAGTTCAGATGTTGCAGAGTTCTGGTCTAACGCACAGGGAAATGTTGGTACTCCCTTAGCCAGTCTTGTATTCACATGTTTTTCATTACAAATTTTGATTAACTAACACAAGATCACAAACATGTATGTGGTCCGTGGTCACAGCATTTGCTCCAAATCTTGTCCACAAGCCTCATCCTTAAATATCCAATCCAAATATTCTTCACAAGCCTCGACCTTATGTGTCCAATCCAAATCTTGCCCACAAGCCTCATCCTTATACATCTAATCCAAACCTGGGCCACAATAGTTTTGGCCAAAATCGTTGACTCCACAGTGGATATGGCGAGATGACAGCCAGTGATTGCATCCTAGTGAATAGACATACGCGCCGCTGCTCCCAGGGCACGTACACGTTGTGTACGTGTTTTTAGTCCACCAGCCATCCTTGACTTCGGTCTTCTCTATCCACTGACCCACTGAGATCTGTTTAGGACAACCGTGCGGGTGGGAGACTATAAAGTTGAACTTGCCCCCCTTTGAGCCTTGTCGGTATTTGCTGTTCGTTTTTTCACTGACCTCACGCCAGTGGGCAACCATGCGATTTAATTTCACCAGCAAATCCGGGTCGCATATCAAAGAATACATCTCACACCTGTCGTCGTCAATGTCCGCCTTGACTACGTTCCAGTTATCCACGACGACCGGAGCACTTTCTTTTGTGTCGAAGAACAATTGGCAGGCCGCACTCTCAGCCTCGCCGGTATCAAAAACCACGTGTGTTGCGGTGTACATCCTTAACATTCCTGCTACCTTCCTCGGGGTGACCGAAAGTCTACACGCTCGAAATGCGCACGTTTCTTTGAAGCGATTCCCAGTGTGGTCGTCAACGCTCCATATGATCCC
Source organism: Omphiscola glabra (assembly GCA_964017045.1). NCBI lineage: Eukaryota > Metazoa > Mollusca > Gastropoda > Lymnaeidae > Omphiscola > Omphiscola glabra. Next base: position 15,186,061 of record OZ024795.1, read on the forward strand.
AGTCCCTTGCCTGACGATGTCGGGGCCTCTGTTCTCATGAAAAGGATACGGATTGTTGGTACCGGGCCAAAACTCCGGTCTCGCTTCGCTGGTATTTTTAACTCTCACCCTGACCGTCAGGTCGGCGGTGGATTTGATGAACTTAACTAGATCCTCATCTCGGTAGTTCGCCGGCAAGACGTTGACGGTGAATTCAGGGGCCGGCACAAACTGTTTGTGACCTGGATTTTTTGTGCATGACTTGTTGCAGGTGTTGATATCCACCTCATCTCCTTCTAGCACATGAGTTTCATGATTACCTAACAAAGTTTTTAAAAAAATGTGTCATAAAGTGAATATTTAGGTATATTATTATTAAATGCAATAGTTTTTTTTAAAGAGTGGTATAATAAATTTCCTTATGGTACGATTTAAGTCCAGTTGAAGCAGGCGTGAAGTAGTGAACATACAATAAAATATTTCACATTCATTTCTTCAATTGAATTCGTATAATTTATTACATAAGTTTTTTAAAAAAATGGAGTTCTCAAAGCAAAATATGGTCCTATTTTTACAATTGTATAACCTTTTAAAATAACACCGGATTCGTTCATGGTTGGCTTGCAAAATATGTGGACGGCTAATCGACTCACTTCCCGTCAACCTACAGAGCTTAAACTTGGCACTTAGACTTATTGTCGATGACAACACATTTTATTAAATTTTTAGTCCCACCCCCAAACCCTAACGCTAAAAAATATTTTTTTTCTGTTTTCAATGGGAACAGGAAGAATATACCATTAAGGGGAACATGAAGGATATACCATTAAGGGGAACATGAAGGATATATTATTAAGGGGAACATGAAGGATATACCATTTCACGAAGTAAATTTCCCGATAAATGCGCTAAATAAGATTATTTTGTTTTAAAAAACATCGCAATTTCGTTTGGCGCTTAATGTTTTACTTTGCTTTTCTGAAATGATGAAATAAATATGAGAATGGGTCATTAGAATATTAATAGATTTCAGTAGCGTCAAAAATAAATTGCGGCTGCGAGCCTTGGGGAGGGGAGGGGGGATTCTTATAAAATGTGTTACTTGTATGCATGTTTTGTCAAATTTTCAGCCCCACCCCTCATTTCAGCCCCATCCCCACCCCATTTCTCGATATTACATTTTATAAACTTTGTTTTTAGGGTGTTGTTCAATTATTTACAAATTCTTTTTCATTTCCTTATTGTTCTTGACCTGATTAATAAATGATTTACTTTTTTTTTTTAAAGTCAAGAAATACCTTATGAAGATACCGGTACTTTTTGCAGACTTTGAATCATTCTCTAGAGTTAACTACGCATTTAGTTGAACTCTTAGCAGGGTCATTGCTTAACATTAATTCAGAGTATGAGCATATTTGTAATAGTCACATCTTTATGTAAAAAGACAAGGCTTAAACGATTTGTGTAACTTTATACTTTCAAATAGCCTTAAGGATGTCAACGTGATAGGCTTATATAAAGGTTGAAATTTTTTAAAGTTCTTTACAAAGACGTTGAACTTTATTTCATACTCGTTTAACCAATATTAAAAGAAACTGAATTATAAATGTATCTATTACAAATTAACGTTTGTTCTTAACTTACCACTTAGGTTATCAATTTTCACAATGCACATGATTTAAAAAAAACAAACAAACAAACAAATGAGCAATCAATAAATCGCACTTATATTCAAAAAACTAAAAAGAACTACATTTTTAAGTGTAGTCATACGCACAAATTACTATAACATAAATAAAGTTTTCAAGTTGTTTAAACAGACGGATAAACTATTTCTTACGCTCGTCTGCCTCCCTCTCCTTGGTGTTCAAACTTCGGTGCTGTCGTTTCTGTTTGAAAACAGATGCCAGTGGGAAAAAACAAAGTTCCGCACGAGTTGCCTGTTAAGAAACGTTAATTTCTCATTTCGATTCAACGCATGAATCGGCCTTGACCTGACAGCTTGGATTGGGGCTTTTTTTTTTTTTTTACACGAAGTACTTCTCGTTTAAATAGATAAGCAAGTGTACAGAAAAAAACGTTACAAAACCCTCTTAGTTATTAAGCTTCCTATTTTGAATTTGAATTTTAAAAATATTTTTAAAACTTAAAGATAACGTGAAGATAGTAGAGGTCTATTGGGGACACAGAACTAAGGATGTTTATACGATAACCGGAAATTTGATCCGTTTTGAAACTAATAAATAAGTGTTATTGTTTTTTTGTTGTTGTTTTTTTATAAAACGTTTATCTAATTTACTATTTTGAGGAAATTTTTAAAATATAATTAACAAAACAGACTTTTAAACAAAGTATAATGTTAATGAAAAACTTACATCAAGCCGATAATCGCTTGCCGCCATACCGAATGATTCCAAAAATAGATTACCACACCCTTATATGAAAATAGTGGAGCGTATTTTGGTCAAAGTATCAATAAACATGATTACGTTAGTTACAGACAAATTGTCCCAGTTTGGCAGCTACTTTTAAAGTAGGTCAAGTTCAGGTATCAAACTTTATAAAAATAAAAGTTGCTTTGATTGTTCTAAAAATATATTTATAGCGTCTAATGATGTTTTTTTTTTATTTGATAAAATATGTCAATTTGACCTTGACCTTGTTAAGTGGAACAGATAGGAATGCTATGTAAAAAATCTGATAACCGGTTTAAAGCCTGATTCCTAGAGATTAACATCCCTACACAGATCTAGATGAAATAATTGCTAACATCCCTACACAGATCTAGATGAAATAATTGCTAACATCCCTACACAGATCTAGATGAAATAATTGCTAACATCTCTACACAGATCTAGATGAAATAATTGCTAACATCTCTACACAGATCTAGATGAAATAATTGCAATCTTGAATACAATAACAACCGATCATTAAGTAAGTATATTATTTCAAAATGTATTGATATATTTCTAGCTAGACTTTGTAATGTCTGTGATACAGTTCTCTGCTTTACAGTCCTTGACGGATCCCTAAATATTAATACTGCCTCTCGTTGTAAAGGGGTTCTACAACACTGTGACAACAGCACTCTCGCCTAATTAACGACGTCAACTCTCTGTGCCGTATTTGCATGTCAGATCTTTAATGTTACCATTCTGTTCAGCAACACTAAGTTATCTCTTTGATCCACTCTTAGACAGAGCCACAATTTCACACTATACAGTATCAATAACTGACTGATCAACACCAAAACTCTACTGAACTACGTAAAAAATACCGCGGGAACTCTGAACACTGTCTAAACTTTACGAGCACGCTCTCAATACTCTCTAGCTGACTACGTCACATATTCTGGTGGAGGCTTGAGCTTACGTGCTTAAAAGCCCCGGCTAACACAGTGGCAACCTACTCCATCTGTTGGGCAGTGCCATATAACATTGTCTGAACGTAGTACTCTCCAGCCGCCCTGGTCTCCCCAGCAACGTCCAATGCGGGGCAAGAAGTCAACAGATAATCTCGAACTCGAACTCCCAATACAGCACTAACTCTCGTCTTAGGGTCGCACGCTGATTCCATAATTTGTTTAAACAAAAGTCTGACCGATTCTCTAATTTGTTCAAATAAGGTCGGACCGTATCCCTCATTGGTTCAGACAAAGGTCCCCAGAAACACACTAACGCTCATTTCTCAAAAGTAACGATCTAAAAGCGTTGACAATAAATATCGTCCTTACCATAACGTAACAGTCTGGTATTTATTCAGTGACCGAAACAAATCCTAAATGATCACCTATTTCTCAGCAACCACTTCACTAAATACTCAGGACTGTCAGGACTATAATCAACCTCACCTGTACAATTACCTCCTCACTCCCTCTGATAATACACCAGGTGGGAGCACACCACACCATGCCCATTTGCAGTGGCGTAGTGAGGGGGGCAAGGGGGGGCATCATGCCCAGGGCGCTACTCACAAAGGGGCGCCAAATGGTATATTTTACTATAATATTGTATGGTTTTCGAATAGGGGGCGCTAAAAAGGTATTGGGGGCGCTAAAAAGGTATTGTGCCCCGGGCGCGAGTTAAGCTCGCTACGCCACTGCCCATTTGTTGAAAGAAATGTAAGGCCTACGCCTACATGTAGCTTAAGATGGTTTTAACTTCACTTATATTTTTAATGCGTAATTGTTTTTCTAAAACATTCACGTTGACTTACAATATGTAGCACTTAAAATCTCCAGGTATACATATTAAGTTTACTATTCATCACTGTGTTAAGGGGATATAATATATGTTGTGAAAGGTAGAGTAGAAACGTGTTGCGAACTAGATTTAGTAAGCGTGAAGCTTTGGTAAGAAAAGTTGTTCATGCATGGTGAGAGTTTGTATGAGAATCACTGTTGTTAGTGTGAACACTTTTTGGGTCCATGAGTTATGTCATGAATTGTATTATTGTGGCTGAATGGGCATTGGCTGACAGGGAAATATTAATAAACAAGTGCGTGGATATAAGGCGGGAGACAAGCTGAGTTGGGGAGAGAGATCGTGATGAACACCTGTGGTAGTGCGAGTTTATTTCACCCTTATTATGTGTTTCAAAAGTGACTCTTACTAGGACTGCATTTGTTTAGGAGAAATAAAGGATTGAATTATACAACTCCAGATTTTCGTGGACTTAATTGTGTCATTGGTGATCCATAGCTGTCAGCCCAGTAGAGCTGTGATCATAGACATAATAAATAATTCACATATATGAAAGACCCTAGACAACGAAAGTAGGCCGTAAGAAAATGAAACATTAAAATTCTGGATGTTAGGCTAATACATAATAGAAGCCAAGTTTTCAAGCGAAACTTAACAATAAATGTGGTGGTCTCATAAAAAATGTATTTAAAAATAAATGGTTGGTGTACACGTTGGAGCGAATCCAACGTAACGCAATGCGCTTCATAGCACGTGACTATAAAACCACCACTCCTGGCTACGTCACTGGCCTCTTAAACAGATTTGACATCCCCTCCCCCAAAGACGGACGAGAAAAGATCCGCCTAACATTCTTATATAAAGTGGTCATGGGGCTAATGCCGGCAATCTCAGAAAACAATTATCTCACCCCACAGAAGCCAGGTCGATTAATTAGAGCCAAACAGTCACTAAACACTGACTTAACCTCTGACAACCCCATGAGAAACAATAGCAAATGCTTCACTGGGCCTCGGAGTAACACAGTGCAATATAAACAATCATTCTTTCCACGCACAATCATCGCTTGGAACCACCTGGACAATACCGCCGTGAACTCGACATCTATCGAAAGCTTCAAGGGCTGCCCTGGCATCTGCTAGGAGCCGTTAGGATGGCTGCATCGCTTCCCCAACCGTTGGACAAATGCCAGTATATGGATACAGCAACGTACCGAACCAGAACCAGAACATGATTTCTTTTATCAAACTTATCCTCTGTTGTTCCCCCCCCCCACCGGCCCCGCCCCCCCTCCCCGCCCCACCTCCACCCCCATTTTTCAGAAGGTCGTGTTTTTAATTCACATACAGCAAAAACAAAAATATAAGTATAAGGATGAAGCAACGTACCCTACCAGCACCAGAACCATAATAAATCTGCGATGTAAAAGCTGGTGGGAGGTTAGAATAATTATGTAATATTTTTTAAAAAGTGCATTTAAAGGATTTATTCGGAAACCGTTGTTTTTAAGGGTTCTTTAATTGAAATCATAGGCCCAAGAAAATGTTGTGTCTTACTGAAGATTCCCAGTGTGGATGAACACAGAAAAAAGTCGTACGGAGTGTGCTGTTTTGAAGCGGTAACGCCAAAGTTATGGAATATTTTACATCCATCTTTGAGGAGTATTGAAAAGGGCAGAAAATCATTTAGGAAACATATAAAGACTTTTTTGTTTAATAGATTTGATGAAACCAGAGCGCAGTGAGCATGCTAAAGTAGCATGGATACCAGCGCTATAGAAGTATCCAATCAATCAATCAATCTTGCGGTTACAATTGTCGTGAAGATGTAGTTCGTTGTGACTACACGGACGCAATCTTCAAGTTCGAAAATCCATTTATTTTTCCAAGTTGCACGCCATTTTGCACACTGGTTATATAACCTGATAGGAACTTCAACTTCATCATTACTTTGTTTCAAATACATTATTATATTACCACACTGACTGTCAAGATGAAATCGTGCAGACTTACCACAGAAAGTTTTTGTTAAGTCAATAATTAATCAATTATTTTTTTTTAAAAAAAAGTTTATCATGACATGCCCGTATATTTTTTTTTTTTTAAATGCAGCTAAGGAAGATGGTGATTTCAATCGTTACATTAGGATGATCAATACGAACGTTTGTTTGTAAATAGAACATTTTATATTAGGAATGGATTGCTAATAAATCGACTCTTTTTGTTGACAGACTGGAAAAATCGCTAACGCCTTCTGTCTGGACATATGTCGAAAGCATTGGCATGTTTATTTTGCTTTTATATCCTATTTCGCTCAAGTAAGTTAACTTAAAGGTGTGTAATTAAGTTGATTACAAAATTTTAAATGACTGGTTTTTGCTGCCCCCCCCCCCCCCCATTTTTTCCCCTCTCTCTTTCGGAAGTCTATTCCAAAAGGTAGCATGCATGGTGCAGCCTCCACAATTTATGGCGTTTGCCCGGCTATGTCACTTCTTCTTCTTGGCATCCTTAACGTCTTTCCAGGCCTTCTGGTCTCTTGCTTTCCTCTCAAATTAATTCCAATTCTTTTTCAACCTTATTTACATCCCTGTCGATCATTCTTCACCAGGTGTTTTGGGGTTTCCCCGTTTCCGGCTGTCGCAGATTAAAAGACCCGCAGGTCTAACTAGACTCCGATCAGCCATCTTTTTTCAACACCCAGTCAGTGTATTGACTGTAGTCGTGTTTAGAGTTGCCGGTGAGCCATCGCGGACAGGAGGAATCCCCACGGGTACCCAGAGCTTGTGGGGAAATGTATTATTTTTGTAAATGACTCTCATATGATATATGAAACTGTGGAACGATTTACCATTTATATCCATCTACAAGCTAACGTAGTTCATATCAATGTATAATCCTTTGGAATAGATCAACTTTGCCATATGATATTATAGTCTTGTTGGAATAGATCAACTTTTCAATATGGATTTATAGTCTTGTTGGAATACATCAACTTTGCCATATGAATTTATAGTCTTGTTGGAATAAATCAACTTTGCTATATAAATTTACGGTCTTGTAGGAAAAGATCATATTTGCCATAAGAATTTATATTTCTTGGAATACATCAACTTTGCCATATGAATGTCTAGTCTTGTTGTAATAGATCAATTTGCCATATGAGTTTATAGTCTTGTTGAAATAGATCAACTTTGCCATATGAATTTATAGTCTTATTGGAATAGATCAACGTTGCCATTTTAATTAATAGTTTTGTTGGAATATATCAAGCTTGCCATACGAGTTTACAGTCGTGTTGCTAATAGATAGGGATGACAGGCCTTCCGCAGAGACCCGAAATGTCATCATCACATCGTTATACTTTGCGTGGAAAGACGTGTATATTTTTTCTTGCTACCATTATCTTATTAACACCGTCTATTAAAACGATCAAGACGTATCCATTTATGTGTGGGATCGCATCTGTGGTTGAAGCGGATCCTCATTTCATCCGAAAAAAATTCTGGATGGGAGCTGAACGTTGACTTTCCAGCAAAAAGGCTCTGGGATGCTGAGTCCTGGAAACCCGCTGTCCTGTATGTTGCTGGCTCGCGGTTTGGTAAGGTGGACTAGCTCCGGGAAACCCGCTGTCCTGTATGTTGCTGGCTCGCGGTTCGGTTAGGTGGACTAGGTCTGGGAAACTCGCTGTCTTGTATGTTGCTGGCTCGCGGTTCAGTAAGGTGGACAAGGTCTGGGAAACTCGCTGTCCTGTATGTTGCTGGCTCACGGTTCGGTTAGGTGGACTAGGTCTGGGAAACTCGCTGTCCTGTATGTTGCTGGCTCACGGTTTGGTAAGGTGGAGTAGCTATGGGCGGATTTCTCGGAATCAGGGTGCAGGGCGGCATTTTCAATCCCAGCTGCTGAGGTGTGGTGATTTCTTCCTACTACGGAAACCAGGCTATGAGTTAAATGATATAAAGAAATGGGAGGGAGAAAAATTTCCTTATAGGCGTAAGCTAAATCTTTTCATGGATGTCAGCAAACGTGCCCTTCCAACAAAAACTAAATGCAGGTGGAGACTTTGAAGAAGGTGTATGCTTGTACCGGTGCAAGCGTGTATGGCGAGCGCTGATGGCAATCGTGTGATAAGTTTCATTCGCAACAACATAATTAATTATGACAGAACTTAAACCTGGAGTCATAAAATAGGTCATGTGGCACAGGTTAACGATTAAAATTAAATAAACTATTATTTCTACCGCTTTAGTATGGGATAATATTCTAAGATAAGATACTCAATAAGATCACAGTCGCAGGCGTTGAGTCTCGTGGCGAATATATAAGTAAGAGCTGGGCACAGAGCCGTTCTTAGACAAACTTGGCGACATCCACTGCCAAGAGGCCCAGCCGGGCGCTACTTTTTTTAGCCTACAACTTGCAAGTCCATATATTTCAGAAGTACAAATGTTTTCTAGTGGCGGAACTATCAATAATGTTAGTGGTTATAAGCGGGCGAGATGGATGATCAGTGCAGGCCCGCTGGTGCCCCACCCACCACTGCGGCACCTCCATTCTGCCTTCGACACTGTTTTCCTTTTGTTCCTCAGCTCCAGGGGAGCTCCGCCCCCCGAACCCCGTTCTGGGGCCCCATACTTACGCTCCATGCCATGGGCCCGAAAATCCTAAGAACGGCTCTGCTGGACATAACGAGATTACATATAAATACAAACATATTTGATCAGAGATTTACACGATAAGTTGATACACATCAAGGCTATAAACTAAAGTTATAAATGAATTAAAATATATGTTACATTTAACAGTCAGTAATAAATGTCTAAAATCTCAATAAGCAAACACCGACTGCTATTCCCACCCGAGAGTCTCACTGTTAGGGATGCGGTGTGTACTCTTAGGAATAAACAGAATTCCTGAGGAATGAACAGAATTCCTGAGGAATGAACATAATTCCTGAGGAATAAACAGAATTCCTTAGGAATTAACAGAATTTAGACCCGTTGGATAAGGCTTATATCCGCGGTAGGAATGGTCGAGCTATTTGGTCAGTTGTGTGACCGTGGCCAACGAAATACTTACAACAAATTTTACCCCTGTGGAGTGCATTCATAAATACGGGTGTAGGAATGTGTGCCTATCTCGACGACTCGGCACGATTTGAAGGCGTTACCCGAGCTAGGCCAAAGTTTAAAAGAGGGCGATTTCTGACTAAAGGGTCTGGACCGATGCGGAAAAGGGGGAGGGGGTGTTTCTATCCATTAATGATGAGCACAACCGGCTCGTGAATCATATTTCTCTATTCATTCTTTTGCCCCACACATTGAATCAATGAATAGCCGCCCCTCTACGTTACGCAACAACTCAGTCTTATGCCTATGTTTTCATAAATACTAAATGACTAAATGGAACCTGTACAAAGCATTGCTTGTGGTTCGATTGGTGCAGCGTGTTACTGTACAGATGCCTATCGCTAACAATCCTGTTTTGTCGACACAGCGCTCCAACAATGCCTGGACCCCAAGCCAGACGAGGATATTTCTATCCTTGAGACGGACAAACCAGGTGAGAGAATATGTGTACTCTACCTTGTGACACACAGCACCCTGTGACACATATCACCCTGTGACACACATCACCCTGTAACACACATCACCCAGTAACATACATCACCCTGTGACACACAGCACCCTGTGAAATACAGAACTTTGAGACACACAGCACCTTGAGACACACAGCTCCTTGTGACACACAGCCCCTTGTGACATACAGCACCTTGTTACTTACAGCACCCTGTGACTTACAGCACCCAGTGACATACAGCACCTTGAGACACACAAATACTTGATACACACATCACCTTGAGACACATAGCTCTTTAGACACAGCACTTTGAGACATACAGCAACATGTGAAAGCACCTTGAGACAAACATTACCTTGAGACACACAGCTCCTTGAGACACGCAGCTAACTAACTAACTTACTTAAGAAAATCAGCAAACTATCGAGCCGAGGCTCATAAAGTTTTCCCCAACACACCTCCGTCGCCCCCAACCGGCATTCAACCACTCCCCCAGTGGTCTCTATTCAAGTCAGGCCGCGAAGCGGCATGCCGGGGGCTCCCCGCCCCTGAGACAGCCCCACCCACCCTTCCACTCGATTGACTATGCGAGTGAGGCCGCATCAGAGAAGGGACGCCTGGCCAGCAGGGGTGATGCTTACACAGCAACCGGGCCGGACTTCCTTGGGCTGGGGTGGATACAATTTACGTCTCTAAAGCCCCCCTTCCCACCCCGGGGGGACTCGTAGGTGTTTACAGACGCCCTCTAATAGGGTTTACGTGGTTTTCTGTGGCGTGACTAGCTCACGCCGCAGCTGGGAGAGAGAAGGTTGCCTAGGAGCAGTACCCTCAAGACTGCATATTTGAAATCATCGGCTAGGGTCGCCACACACCTTCGCCTCATATCTATACGGCAACTGTAATCATGTCCCGACCTGTTTCTACGTTATTTTCGACTGCATTTGGTAGGAAACCATGCAGCCGTGCTCTTTCTAACGCAGTATTCGTGCGTTACCTTTGCCTTTCGGCGCAGATCCCCTACACGGTGATCATGTACCCCGGGTAACGTTTCAGGGGGTTCGCGGCAAACGCCTCTTTATCGACATGCCATTTTTGTGACGGACATGCCGACTAGAGCCCCAGGGGGGGGGGAGACACGCAGCTCAATGTAACATACAGCACCTTGTGACATACAGACCCCTGTGACCCACAGCACCTTTTGACACACAACACCTTGAGATACACAGCTCCTTGAGACACATGGCTTCTTGTGACATACATCACCTTGTGACACACTGCCCCCTGTGACACACATTTCCTTTTGACACACAGCACCTTAATACACACAGCACTTTGAGACACAGCCTCTTGAGACAAACATCACATTGTTAGATAAAAAACCTGGTAACATGCTACAAGCCGTGAAACACTAGACCTTTTGACATACTAGACCTTTTGACATACTAGACCTTTTGACATACTAGACCTTTTGACATACTAGACCTTTTGACATACTAGACCTTTTGACATACTAGATCTTGTGAAAAAATACTTCTTTTGTTATATGCTACACCTCATGACAGATTACACATTTTGACATGCTAAACCTCGTGACAGACTACACCTTGTGGTATGCTCCAAAAATTGTAGCAAAGAGCAAATAACGATGTTCTATTTTCCAATAAATATGTCTTTTCTTGCAATAGTTGCAACATAAGCCAAGGTAAAAAAAAAATTGTGTTTCTTCTTTTGACAAGATCTCCAATGAGTTTTCAATAATTGCATTAAGAGAGTGAAACATCTGAGCACATGTCACAGTAAAACGTGAAAACAATTCAAATTAAAAAAATATATTTTATTATTTTTTTTAAATACTTTCTGTCAAAGACTAGTTAAAACGCACAAAAAACGTAGAAAATATTACATTTACTTAAAATGCATACGCAAAGAAAGTATGTGCAGAAAATATTTTCACAAATTTTTAAAAGAGAAAAAGCATATTTTAGTTTGGTCTAAATTTAATTCGATTCCTTTCGCTTTATAGAGTGATTATGTACATTTCTGCAGTCTTTATTTGGGTAATGCATTTTAAGAAATTTTCAATCATTTTCTAATTTTTAACGCGTTTTAACTCTTTTTTTTTAAAAATTTGTTTCATTATTTTATTTCCAGCTTTTTAGTATTAAAATTGTAACAATTAAATTATCGACAAAAGTAGAGTTATTTACTCGTTTAAAAAACATTGAATGCTTACAAAATCCTGGTTAAAGTTGCTTAACTCTTAAACATAGGCACAAAACTAAAAAGTAGATCTGAGCTCACCCACCCACCTGTTCACTCAACCGTGAAGCAGGCGCGGTCAATCATAATAATTTGAGCGACAGTGTCAACCCGCCTCCGTCGACCTAGTATAAAACCGTTCGTTCACACTCTTACCCACCCTTTTCCAGCAGTTCACCAGGTGAACACTACACGAGAAAGTCTTCAAATGTCGCTTGAGTAAACATAAACAAATAACGCCCCACAAGATGTAAATGCGCGTAGAGAGAGTCTATAGAAAAGCTCAGTCTCTGAACGGCTGGTCCGCACGGGAGATAATTTCATATTGAAATAGGATACAGTGAATTAATTCCTTTGGTAATATTGGCCTTTGTAGTGAATTTGATTTGTGTGCATTTGTAATGGGCTCTGAAATACAATGGGATCAGTCATCTACTTAACCTTTCAGTTTTAAAATTCGTGTGTGGCTTGATTTGCCTAAAACGTTTCTCTATAGCCTCTAGGGATCTACGGGGGTTCTCAAAGTGGGTAATTTGACCAATGGGGAACAATCAGTACAGGAAAAGCTAGATAAAATAAAATTGATTCAAGTTCTTGGTAATTTAAAAAAAAAATGATGTTCTTTTTGTTCGAGGCACGACCCTGTTCTACATGGACCATTCAGAGTACGCGGTTAACTGGACCATGACGGTAAAAGTTCAAGACGACGAGGCTTTGGCGAGAGCACTAAGGAACTACTTTGTGATGCTCAAGCGAAAGCTGGGCGACAAAGAAATGTGGGTTTTGCAGATATACAAAGTGCTGGATGCAGAGAAGATTTACAAGGAAATGGTCAGCTTTTTATATAGCTCTATTTTTTTTTCTGTGAGAGAATTAAAAAAAAACACTTTTCAGTATTTTATGAGCTAGATTCTTTATGCTGGTTAAGGCTTTATTCATGAAAGGTCATAATTCATGCAAAGGTCAATGATAGGTTATAATTTATGCAAGGTCATGATATGGTTATAATTTATGCAAAGGTCATGATAGATTATAATTTAGTCAAGGTCATGATAGGTTATAATTTAGTAAGGGTCGTGATATGTTATAATTTATGCAAAGGCCATGATTGGTTATAATTTATGCACAGAACATGATAGGTTACAATTTATGCAAAGATGGTGATAGGTTATAATTTATGCACAATTTACAGTCGTTACTGAACTAAATTCTTAATTATTTTTTGTGGTTTCCTTTTGACCGGATATATGACATGTTTTAGAGGAACAACAAGTGCAACATAGAGACGCCAATATTTAAAATAAAACTTAATCAAGGCGTGTGTGTGAGGGGGTGGGTCGTGTGTTAAGATTTCTCTTCCGAAGTGTCTCGTGATCACTTTCAACCATCGGAAGAACATAATTTACATTTTGGGGACAACAATTTTAAAGTGTGAAGTGTCTCGTGATCACTTTCGGCTATCGGAAGAACATAATTTAAATTTTGGGGACAGCAATTTTAAAGTGTTAAGTGTCTCGTGATCACTTTCGACTATCGGAAGAACATAATTTAAATTTTGGGGACAGCAATTTTAAAGTGTGAAGTGTCTCGTGATCACTTTCGACTATCGGAAGAACATAATTTAAATTTTGGGGACAACAATTTTAAAGTGTATCATCAAAAAAAAAACAAAAAAACGTCTAACTGTACTTTAAATTTAAAAAATAGTGTATAAATTAAAAAAAAGTTTCACTGGACACGTGATGAGGTGAACGCCTAACCACCCAAAGCTTGGGGAACTTTTTAATAAAACGACATTTATAAAAAATATATTTTGTCTATTTTTAACAAATTTATTTGATTACATTCCGCATACAAAGAGCGCCACACTGAGCGCCACACTGAGCGCCACGCCCACTGGTCTATAAATAACTTCTATCGCGTAATCCGTTTCCTAACATCGTTACAATGAGCTTGACATAAGCCTGTGACTTGATGCCCCTAGATCGGTAAACAGCTTCTGTTGTCAACCGCTTTTCTATTGGTGTCATGCAAACGTGGATGCAAGATTTACTCAAACACTGATCTCAACGACTTTTTCTGTTTGTTTCAGAAACTTGTCATCGGAGTAATCCATGTTGTCCTACAGTGTATCGACACAAAGACGGGAAACACGGTACACTCTGCGTAGCCTTTTATTATACGCATTTATCTTTTTCCTCTACGTGTTACGCCCCCATGGGTGTTCTCAGAGAGACATATAAGTATCATGATAAAATAAAAGACTGCTTAGTTTAACTTAGGTCAGAGGCGTAGCTAGGGTTGGAGCTGCGCCGGGGTAGGCAAAGATTTTTTACGACCGCCTCCACGCAAAAAAAACCAAACAACAACACAAAAACAACTGTGTAGTATTGGCCGAAAATACCGCCCCTCCATGATAGTTCCAACTTGGGGTAGATCGTCCCCTCCATCCTCCCTTTCTATGCTAGTCTTTTTCAGTTTAGGGTACTTCAACTATCTGCGCTTGAGTCTGTGTCACATGTTGCCTGGCTACCAGTTGCTACCATTACAAATTTTGATACTGATAACCCCTTGTCAGTTTCTGCCGTTTTAAAAGAAAAAATCTCCATCATCCACTGCGAACAACCTTTACGCAGAGCCGTAGCGTGACTCTTTGGGGCTCCCTGACACTTTTCGGTGTTGTGCCCACCCCATTCAACGTTGAAATTTTAATTGTGCGTTGGTAGATAAGTCATACTTAAAAGTGAACACAAATGAAAATAAAAGGTAAACATTTTCAAATTATTTATCGTGTTCACTCAAAGGTAAACCTTGGCGCTAAAGTTTCTTAGAACTTGTCAAATAATTTCTAGACCTGTGATGATCTTCGTTTCAGGTAAGCCATCTTCGCTCCGTCTGGATCAGGCACGTCAGTGAGTTCTCCCCACAGTTTCATATAAATCTTACGTTTCATGTCAAGGAGGTAACCAGACATTACTTTCACAAAATATGCATTTCGTTTACCTTAACATTAGCTATGGGAAAACAAAATTAAGAGTGAAAAAAAAAACAATTTATTTTAACAATAAGTTTTATTTTGATAACAACAAGTAGATGAGCTCACAAAAGCAGAAATAGCTGTTTCTAAGTACATTTGTGCATTATCGCACCATGGGAATATTTATAATTGGGTTAAGTTTATGTCATGATCTGAGCCCGCATCTTTTCTTTAATGTAATACAATTTTCATTAGCATACATGGCTAGTTTATCATTTGTATATATAGTTTCGTTTATTTTATAATACAGAACACTAACATTGGTATACAACTGATTGATTTGAAACAGTATATTGCTGACGAAGATATTCCTAACATTTTACAAGAAACGGACATAAATCGATGCATTGAAAATGTGTACACCGGTCAGGAGGCAAGTCAATTCTAACATTTCATGTCATGCATACACCGGTCAGGAGGCAAGTCAATTCTAACCTTTCATGTCAGGCATACACCGGTCAAGAGGCAAGTCAATTCTAACCTTTCATGTCATGCATACACCGGTCAGGAGGCAAGTCAATTCTAACCTGTCATGTCAGGCATACACCAGTCAAGAGGCAAGTCAATTCTAACCTTTCATGCCAATACGGGAAATCTAAAGCACACTGGTTTTCAACATTAAAAAAAACAGGTTTTTAATAAATAAAATGTCAATGTATCATGACGTGATGAATAGAATATGACCTGTTATGACATTGTATCATGTCACATCAATATCGCTGGGTGTGAGGAATATGACAAGACCTACTATGTCAGTTTATCATGTCGTGTTAATCATGCATTAATCAATGTACAGGTCTTATCATAAGGAAATGTGAAAATAAGAAATCCCATTGAAAGGCATGTTTAGTATTATCATGCGAGATACCTTGCGAGATACCTTGCGAGATACCTTGCGAGATACCTTGCGAGATACCTTGCGAGATACCTTGCGAGATACCTTGCGAGATACCTTGCCATCAAATTAAAAATTACTGCACACCATAAATTAACTTCACAACGTTTTTTGAAAATACACTTTGGGACTAATGTGTTTTCCGCCTCTACATTTTTTTAAAACTTTCCATCTATATCAATCTGACTGAAGAAAAGAAAAAAAAAAAACTTTAAAATATTTTAAATCGTGCCGCAAATAGACTTTGCTACATTTAAATCTCAATTAATTTAGTTAAGTCTTTTAAAACTTGACCATGGAGACGTTTCAAATATTGACCATTCATCATTCATTCTCATGCTATACAAATGTGGCGTTTAAAACTTTTTTAAATAACCTTGTTAATATTTTTTAAAATGTATTTACAATTTTGTGTATCTCAATATTTTTCTTAGAGCCCCGCTTCGGAATTCTTCAAAGTCACCACAGACTGCATAATAGAACTTCATAAACCAATAGACTACGAAATGGGGATCACTGATCTCTATCTCAATGTTACAGTCATAGTAAAGTTTCCTTGTTTGTTTGTTCCGTGACTTTACATTTTGTTTTCTATTATTATTATTATTATTATTATTATTATTATTATTATTATTATAAGTGGTTTTATATAGCGCAATACCCTAGACTAGGGCTCACGGCGCTTCACATAAAAATTTGCAATTACAGAAAATTAAACAATTAAAAACAATTGGTAAAAAAGCTTGACCTCACCCACCCAAGTACTACCTATCCCAGTGTAACCATGGACAGCACCCAGTAGTATCGAACGTTGTTTATCAGTTAGAGGGGGTGAGAATGAGTCGGTACAGTACAGTTTGAAGAGATGGGTCTTGAGGGCAGTTTTGAAGGCTGTGATGGTCGTTATATTGCGGATGTGTAATGTGAGAGAATTCAATTGTTTTGGGGCACAGAAAGAGAAAGATCGTTCACCATATGTTTTTGTGCGTGTTCGATGAACAGAAGGCATACGCGTGTTTGCAGAGGAACGAAGCTTTCGGAGGGGTGAATAGATAGGAAGGACCGGGATATTGTCTGCTGAAGAAGGCATTTAGCCGAAACATCTTTGTAATTGTTCTGTCATTTTTTTCAAAGCATAAACCTAATTTGATCAACTATTTAATTACTTCAAGTGGTTTTAATGCATTCGTCAATATTTTTTTTAAAGATGCCAGTCTGAATTAATTACCCCATTATAATGTTGTTAGAACGCTATAAAATTCACTTTTTTATTTATGTCTGAGCTGCTATGGTGACACCCACTGAGAATGAAGCTCATAAGTCAAAAGCAATAATGACACAATGAGACATTAGCAGGCATGGGACTGAGGTCGTACCATTTAAAATCAATGTAGAGATATTTGTAAAAGTCTGAAACGGTAATTTCGTTTCATAGTGAGCGTTAGGCGTATGGAAGTCGAATATAACATGACAGGTTGCCGGATTTTCATAAATATATTTAATGTACAGGACAGCGGATTTCTTACAGCCACGACATTGGTCAAGCTGATCCTTGATAATGTCAACGATGGTCCACCTAGATTTGTATGTGAGGCGTTATGTTCCAGCTGTCTGGCGTCCCAGTACTCAGCCTTTGTCGAGCCAACGCATGTTGTAAGTGAATGAACTTCTGAATTCATAAGACTAAGATGTTGATAAAATAATAAGCGATTAAGTCACACGGTGGGTCGAGAGCTGCCGTTTTAAAGAGAACTCTCTGACAAGATCGCTAAATCTTTGAGGTCGGGGTGACTTGGCTGAGGAATTAACCATTTGTCACTTACTTTTGGATTAAATAAAAAGAAACAGAATAGGTGCATAGCTTAATACTTTGATCTGGTGTGTCTGACGCTAATACTTTGATCTGGTGTGTCTGACGCTAATACTTTGATCTGGTGTGTCTGACGCTAATACTTTGATCTGGTGTGTCTGACGCTAATACTTTGATCTGGTGTGTCTGACGCTAATACTTTGATCTGGTGTGTCTGACGCTAATACTTTGATCTGGTGTGTCTGACGCTAATACTTTGATCTGGTGTGTCTGACGCTAATACTTTGATCTGGTGTGTCTGACGCTAATACTTTGATCTGGTGTGTCTGACGCTAATACTTTGATCTGGTGTGTCTGACGCTAATACTTTGATCTGGTGTGTCTGACGCTAATACTTTGATCTGGTGTGTCTGACGCTAATACTTTGATCTGGTGTGTCTGACGCTAATACTTTGATCTGGTGTGTCTGACGCTAATACTTTGATCTGATGTGTTTATCAAATGTCTTCAAATAAAGTTGCATTTTTTTAAAAGACGAATGTGGTACGGAGCCAGAATAGTAAAATACATTTAGCTTTAAAAAATAGCATTGTTTCTCAAATGCACAAAAAGTTATTAACTATAAGGGTACATGAAACGAATCTTTCGTCTTACATATTAGTTTTAGCGCTTCACTCCTTAGTATGTGGTTCATCGAAATGGGAATGAAACGCTGTATCAGAAAAGCTCTTCGTTATTTCAATTGCAATAGAATAATATGACATTAACAACTTGAGGCTGCCAGTCATTTACCAGGGTATTGTGGTTTACTGCAGGTATTGTGGTTTACTGCTCGCATTGTGGTTTACTGCAGGTATTGTGGTTTACTGCAGGTATTGTGGTTTACTGCAGGTATTGTGGTTTACTGCAGGTATTGTGGTTTACTGCAGGTATTGTGTTTTACTGCAGGTATTGTCGTTTACTGCAGGTATTGTAATGTAAAATTATTATTAAAGTTTAATATATATTGCTATATTGACACAGATTGTTCGTGTCCATTTAATACATTTTAAGGCTTTATCGCACTCCAACAATTTTATAATTGTTTTATTGCAAGTATATGCCTTCTACGAAAGCTGCTTAATAATAAAATGTCTTTATTAATACCTTTCAGACGAGAGAAGTTACAGTAGTGTTTCCAAACGGGGGGCTTGCGCCCCACAGAGGAGGGTTACACGGTTTAGGGGAAGTGGGGGGGGGGGGGCTTTTAGTCTATTATATGGGAAATGGATTTGTTGTTGGGAAAATAGGGGTTCGGAAGACATTGGGTAAAATTTGGGAAACTATCGGGAAAAGCTATCACAAATTTTATGATCTTTTTCTTGTGACTTTGAAAAAATCCCAATTTTATGAAGTGCAACAATAAATTGATTCCTGTTTTCTTATGTGCCAATTTTTTCCCCTAAATAATGACGTTAAGAATATCTTCACCTATCTTTCTTATAATCTTGAGCAATTTTAAATCCAATTCCGACCGGCTAGGCTTTTCGCAACTGGAACTCCCATATTTTGGGAAAAATTTTAGGTGTCAGTATTTTTTAACAACTATTTGGTTGCCTGTCAACCAAACTGCATTGCAACCGTACGAGTACGATAGCAGGCTCTCATTACAATAGCAGGCACTCAGTACAATGGCAGGCAGTCAGTGCAATAGCAGGCAGCCATGTTTCCAAACTAGAGCAAGACCACGCTGTCGGTGGATTGATTGTGTTAAGGACTCCTAAACATCCACGACATGAACCTCCAGCAGGCCTCACACCATGCGGCAATCCTTCAACTGGACCTCGCCGCGATGACTTCGCTGTAAAAGCGGGCAGAAGTAGAAGAAAGAAGACTTTTAGGAAATAGTACATCTTAAATTGAAATGAATTAAATAAACAGGGCAGTATCTAATTTTCATTCTTCCTTCACACAGGGCCTCGTCTACAATATCATGCCAAACGCGATTTCTGCCGCTGACACGGACAATGGGGTCATCACCTACACATTTTTATCAGGTGACTTCATAAGGCTCGCTTGTATGTTGCAAATAACAAAACGTGTTTAGAACATTGCATCATAACATTAAAGAGATTTTTGTGTAGACTTATTACCTCGGTCAGGCGACATTACAATGCTTTTCATTTGGCTTTTAAAAATTTTATAAGAGATCTTACTTACAGTAATATAGCTTATCTCTGAAAAAAAGAAATTGAGGAAATATGGAATAAAATCCACTGAAAACAAAGAAATCCGAGTTCTTAAAATCATGTTCAATGATGCATTTCAGGTCAACCTCCGAATAGTTTGGAATACATCACTTTAAATTCTTCCTCTGGGGAAGTGTCCATTAAGGAACCTTTGGAAGAACTTCAAACATCATTAGTCATTTTAAAAATTCAGGTAACTTGAAGAGAAAATTGTTCATAATTTGTGGTTAAACGTTCAAAAATATACCAATCAAATTCACCATTCACTTAATGTGATCAAAATACTATGATTTTAATAGCCTCTTCCATTGGGGTGTCCTAAACCAGGCAAAAGAAGAGAAGATCACAGCACAGTTTCGACAGAGGGCTCTGTCCAACGCAACACTTGCTCTCATCATCCTGGACCAACCAAGAGTACCGAGCCTGAACACCGTGGAAACTCCCGAAGATCGCAACGCAAGAGCACATCTTTGGTGTTTAGTGACGGCGCTTATTGTGTGCGCAATGGTCGTCGCGCTGTTCGTGATGAAAAGCGCGGCAGATGATACGGAATCAAGACTTAAAACCATGTGGAAACGAGTAACGAACGGGTGAACGATAAATGGGTCCTTCCGTGTAGCTGGGGTTGGGGTGCTAAGAGAGAGTGGGTTGTTGTTTTTTAAACAGAGTAATTTGGGGTTGTATAAACAGAGTGTGTTAGGGGTTTTATACCAAAGAAGGTTGGTGGTGTTAAAAAGAGTGCGTTGGGGGTTTTAAACAGAGTGGGTTGTATCCCCTTTTCTGCTCAATCGATGACAGGCTATTTAATGAATGACACTATTTCTATAATCGATAAATGATCATACTTTGAGAAAATAAAACAAGAGTTAAACACTGCATTTTTGAATTATTATACATTATAACAATGCACCCTGAGGAGTCTCATTGAAGCTTCGTGGATGGATTTGAAAATTTAATGCAGAAAAAAAAATCGAAATTTAAATTTTGTTAAGCCTAAGAATAACGGTATTGAAAAGTGTGTGCAGCATATTAAAACACGTTATGTATAGTAACTGTAGAGGAATATCAAGAGAAAAAAATCACATGACCCAATCCCAATAAGATATAAGGTGACAATTATATTCGTTTTTTTTTTTGTTAAAACAATAAATGCTTACCCTTAATCGAAGTATACGCGCTCAAAGTTAGTCTTGTGTAATGGCCAGGGGCGGAAAAAACATTGTTTTTTTTTATGAGACGTGGGTATATTAGTATGGGTTATTGTTCACAAAAATTATGATGAGCTTGTGAGAATAACACTTCTTATAATTTATACATTCTTATGAGACTAATAATTCTTGCCAATTTATAAATTTGTCTAAACACCTTCACATCCTCACCCTACACAAAATCTTCAAAACGCAATCAATTCTTCCCCCCATGCATGCAGCTAGGATTAGTGTCACCCGGGGCAGCTAAGAATGTTGCCGCCCACAGTCCAGGAAGAAATCTCCGCAGTTGGGCAAAGATATCAAGAAACAACATACCACCCGGGTCGAGTTGCCCCTTCTACCCTACTGACTCTCCCTACTGACTCCCCCTTCTAATTGAGTGTAGATGCAAGAATGTACGCAAAGTTGTACAGAATATTGTAATCTCTTTGAGGTCAGTAGCGTTACTAGGAGTGTACGACTGCGACCCGCAAAATGCGACCCTCTCACAAGAAGAGTGCATTACACCCAAGGGAAAATTGCAAGGAGAGTGAATTACACAAAACGGAAAATTGCAAATTTGAGTTTTCTCAAATCGGATTCAGAACAAATCTCAGTTAAATACAAGAGCAGGTTGCAGCCAATACAGAGTGTCATCAGACAGACAAGGGTGTCATCAGACAGAAAAGGGTGTTATCAGACAGAAAAGAGTGCCATGAGACAGACAAGGGTGTCATCAGACAGACAAGGGTGTCATCAGACCGACAAGGGTGTCATCAGACAGACAAGGGTGTCATCAGACAGACACGGGTGTCATCAGACAGACAAGGGTGTCATCAGACCGACAAGGGCGTCAGCTGTGTAGGTTTCCACCGAAGCAGGATGCCACCAGAGCTGGCATACATGTAGGAAGTCGATGGGTGAGTCTGGAGACGGGGAGTCGAGGGGGTGACAATATGAATTTACCGCACTTAGTGACACAAAACCTTGGCAGGGTACAGTTTTAATGTCTCCCCTATGGGGCGTTAACCTATAACTCTCATAGTAAACATATATGGGTTGATAACGGCAGAGACAATACAAAAATATGTGGGTTTTTTTTTAATGTGTTTGACTGAAAGTGTGTGGTTCTTTTTCCGATATATTCAAACGACATTTTAAACAAATGTTTCTCTGGAGAGCACAGCTCTTTTCTTTTTGTTTTCTATAACCTCAACCTCTTAAATCAACACTATTAATTTCCCAGAAATGCAACTTTTTATAGCAATATAGTGAAATCGATTACTGTACCGAAACATAGCTTTTACGACTTTCGCCGAAACCTCAGCCTACTTACAAAAGTGTGCGTTTGCTTGCATTCCATCAGTTATAATATCTTCTGTAAAGGTCAACCTACATGGTTAATTTGAATTTTTATAAATAAATCTTAAAAGATTTGCAAACAAAAATGTAATGATTTTTAATTTTTATGTACATTTGTTTTAATAATTTTTTTTTTAAAATTCGCCTTAAATTTGACGTCTAACAAAAGCTTTTCGAGAGTAATACTGCCGTCTGCCGTTGGAATAGCTGGGCTCGGCGGGAAGAGCCGTGTCCTCGGGGCTTTAAGATGTAGGCTATAATCATTGTTTTAAAGTAAATAAATGAGTAATGATTATTAAACATACAAGAAATTAAAACAAAATGAAACAAAGAATGTGAAATGCGCTACTTGTATTGTCATATACTATTTAATTGACATAATGAATGGGCGCTAAATTCTGCACCTTACCTGCTAATTTGTGTAATGGCAAACGGCGTCTTTAACTAATATAACCTAATTAAACAGCAACATGTGTAATTATTTTACAAGGGATGTGAAGTGTGAGTTAAACTAGTCTAATGTAGCTACATTACTACATAGATACATAAATATCTGGATACCTAAATATATCATTATAAATACCTGGACATCTAAAGACCATGGTAGCTAAATACCCGGATACCTTAATTCCTAAAGACGAAATAGGTTACACAAAATTTTTCTATTTTGTCTCTAAATGTCCTTTATCGCATTTCCCATTTTCTAGAGCTGTAGGCAATGGCTTCCTATCGCTTTCACTCTACTTTCCAAGTTAGGTTGACACGGTAATGTTGATAGTGGTTTCATACTGTTGAAAGCGGTGACATAATGTTGACAGCGGTGTCATAATGTGATTTTATTGAAAGAAAATTGCCATGAATGAGGTATGAGAGCTAGAGCAAATGAAATATCTAGAAATAGAATACAAAAAAAAATTCTATTCCCATTCCGATATCTGAAGAGCTGTAGTGAAGGCGACACATTAACGTTTGCAACGTCTAAAAGACTAAAGCCGCGTGGAACAAGGGTTATTACTGTTCCGGTATATTTTGTTGATTTAGGTTAGGTCGCGTAGGTAGGCGGGACTTATCAACTTCGGATTTTAATTCATGAGGAGGAAAGCTCAAATTAAAAGTTCGCTGCTTTGCTGCAAATAATTAAATAATCATTAATAATAATTATAATAATAATTTAAAAAAAAAGAAAAGAAAACAACAACACATAAAATGGATTAAGATGACGGGATCAAAAGCTGACAGGAGAACGCAGAGATCGGGTCCTGTCAGGCGTATGGCGTTGTAATCAATGAGAATTCTGGTAACGCTTGCGACGTACTGGTGCAAAAACTATAACAACTGATTTAGGTTCGCGTGGTTTCAACGGCTGCATTATGAAAGGGGTGGGGATCTGCTGACTTGTAAACAGCTTATGACTCATAAAATACACTATATTATATAATAAAACAAAATAATGCGTTCAAAAAGAAGTTTGACGCAAAATTTTAACGTGTGAACTGAAAAAAAAAAAGATTCGACCAAATTTCCGTTCGATCAAATTTCCTTCGATCAATTTTCCGTCGACAAAATTTGTTTAAAACAAATTTCCGGATACGCGCTTAAATGGGTGTAGGGCCGTCTGTATGCCTATTGTTTAAAGGTCGAACGATATTTTAGAATATGCGAAGTTACAGTAACTCTTTTTTGTAACACTTGGCCCCATCGGGTATTTTCTCAAAATACCTGGACCCGGTGTAAAAAAAAAAAAAAAAAGATCTGCTTCCCGGCTAAGCCATAGTCTCTTATATATTTTGCTTCTGGTGTTTCCTGCTTACTTCTCGAAACCACCCTCCACCCACCTCAAACTCCACATGCTTTATGTTAATAGTACAGATTGAAAAAAATACTGCCATGCGTGACGTGTGAACTCCGGTAACTTTTTTCTTTAGGGGGGTGCGACTATTATATTAATCAATAAAGAGCCACATGTATGGTGTAGGACTGCATTAGTGCGTAGGATTGGCCGCGGGCCTAATATTATTCAAAAGCCGACAGGTAGATCCCAGGACTATCTGAGGGCATGTCGTTTAAAGACCGGCAGGTAAGGTGTAGGCGTAGGGCTGTCGGTAGGCCTATCGTTTAAACTAGAGGCCGGCAGGTAGAGTGTAGGACTGTCTTTTGCTCGATTTCTCAAAATACCTGGACCCGGTGTAAAAAAACAACACAACAATCCCATGCACCCGGACCCCATTCAAAACTCTAGTATTAAAGGCAGCGTTTGTAAGTGACAGGATACTATATTTATCTAAATTGTGATAAATAAAACTATCCTTTGATAACGATGGTCGATTCTAAGTACATGTCACAGTTCTTAAATACATTTTCCTCCTGACGTTAAATTAATTTGTTTTTGTTCTTGTCATCACTATACTATGGACTAAGTTTAACAAAAAGAATCACATCGTAGATTTGGGGGGGGGGGGGGTGGGGGGGAGGGCGTGACACCACGAGCTTACCGTATCGGGTGGCACCTACCCTAGATACGCCACTGATTGTATTTGCTGCCACTGCTAGTTGTTGCTGCTTTTTTTTTTTTTTTTTTTTAAATAAGTTTTTAAGTTTTTATGCATTTTGATTAGCAGCAGTGAATGTTTTTCTGGTGAATTTTGTGGCAAATTGCTTGTATTGGTAATTTTTTCCTTCTTTATAAAAAGTTAATTAAAGAAATTAAACTACGATAACTAAATTAGTTAATCATATTAAATTTTATTACAAAATAATTTATACGGTTTTGGGGGGGGGGGGGGGTTAAAACGAAGTGGGCCTGCAGCTCTGCAAAAAAAAAAGTTAAGAATCCCTGCCCTAGAGCATTTACTAAGATACTCCCCTACCCCCGCTGTCAACCATTTTCGTTCCATCCCACTTCATATGGTAGTTCCCTAGTTCTAATTCTATGACTCCCGTATCCACATTTAGCCATAAATTCTCACGACGGTCATTGTAACTACATTCCGATTCTCCTCATCCTCGGCGTCCTGAAACTTGAGCAGAGGCCATTGTTCGAACCTCGCATACCTGTACCGATTCTCTCACTGATCGTAGTTTAAAAATAAAATAATTATAATAATTTATTGTTGTGTTATGTAGGTGACATGTTTGCTCCATTCTTTCTACGTGTTGTGAACTCTGTTTGAACCAATTAGGTGTACGGCGTTATTCTTATGGTGTAGGGAAGTTAAAAAATAGTCTCCTTTTGACTTTGGCTAAAATTTAATATATGGCCTGTTTCATAATTCGAACATTGTAGAAGATTGTAGAAAAAGTCAGAAGCGAGTACAATGCGCAAGGTCGTTCTAGAGACATCAGTAGGAAATGACTATAAAAAGGCCGATAGATTGAATGAGAAGGATGCAGATCATTTATCACGAGACTTAAAGCGTGTGTTATATTTGTGCTACCAGACAGTGCTTTGTTTATTGTGTGTGTGTAGATTTCTTTTCACCATTGTACCCTTTTTGCACATTGTATTTTTATTAACATCGTGCCGGTACTAACCAAAACAATATACTGTAAGTCAATAGTTAATTACATTTCTTTTGATTTTGTAATTTATTATAATTAACACATTAAAAGTTATTAATTGTAATTAGCCCTTGTTTGAGTATCGTATTCTTTGTTTATTGTATTTATCAATTGGTATCGTCATTTGTTATTTACTGGCTTAGAACGAGCCATGCACTTAAATAAGAGATTAAATTCTCCATATTAATAACAGTCCGTAACAGTTGTATAAAAGAATAATGTTTAAAATGTCTGTAATTTAGGGTTATTAAGTGCAATTCTGTACTACAAAGTTCAGCTTTTTATTTGACGTCACATTTCTTGAGCGCCCCCCCCCCCCCTCGTCACTTGTCACAAAAATCTGACACTCCCTCTTCCCCCCTCCATAGACGCGTGACGTCATTTATGGATGGTCCCTAAGCAAGTATACCATTAGTAAAGGAAACATATTATTTTAGCCAATTAAACGCTGTTGCAATTTCGATGCAATCATTTTACACAACGGCACCTGGTTTCAAATCAATGAATGAAATTAAGGTATCAGCTTTTAAATAGATTATTGAACTTGGTCTAGAACTAAACTGTAAGCTTATTTACATTTTGTTGACAAAAGCAAATAGATTGTTTGGAGCCCGAGGACGATATTTATACCCCCCCCCCCCCCCCCCAGAAAAAAACGAAGAAAAAAAACTTTCCTCTTTTCAACGACGAAACCCATTATTTGCATTAATAAATACATTCAAACCCATTTTTGGTGCCCCTAATTATTCTGGTACCTTGGGACATCTGTCTCCATCTGTCAAACCTTTTCTATGCCACTGCACAAAAGGCCAAATTTAAAGTTAAACTTGAAGGAAATCAGTTTGTCATAATTTCTAAATTTCGGCAGCTGAGCTTTTCATTTTTACTTCTACTTATGTTATTCTAGTTTAATTTGTGCTATTTCTTTTAAAAGAGGTGTTGTTTTACCAGTAATATGTTTATTGTTTTGTTGCATACTTTTCCAGCTTTAAAAGGGCTCAAACGATTTATTTTATGTCATCAAAAACAAAACACTGAAAATAGTCGTTTGTTTTAATTATTACGTGTGTCTTGAAGTTGCAACCAAACGGCCACAATGCTATTTCGTTAATTTACGGAAGTTTGATTATATACGAATATCACCGGATGTTTATTTATAATTGTAATCGGTTCCGGATCAGGGCGATAAGGTTCAGAATCACATGATCAAGTTTATGGTCACACTTAATGGAAAAAGGGGAGTGTAATATATAAAAAGTTCTCAATCCTTGTAGAGTTAAGGATATCAGGTACGTACTATAACCAAGCTTTTATTTAGATAAAGTCCTTGTTTCTGCCTTCACCCGTAGCCGTAGTAAACAGCCAGAGTAAATGTGAAAGCTGGAGTACTAATCATTAATAATATAAGACGACCTCGTCGACATAGACTATAGACGTATGAGGCGACGACGTGGTAATAGTAATAGTTCCTCTTTTTTTCTTCTTCTAGTTCTGCTTACTGAAGTCTGCTTCTATAATTTTATTAATTAATGTGATGATTTCAACGATTTCGCACACGTTTTTGTTTTGTTTTTAGAGCATATAAATAATATTAATGCATGGCATAACACATACAGAAACAAGAAGAATGTCAACAAAAACAATCCCAACGCCTACTGAGCCTACTGCCTACTAAACCACATAAATTTTAATGGCTAATGCGAAGAGATAGCACAGTGACTTAAGGGTTCAGATTAGGTTTAGGGATATATTTAGGGTTTAGGCTTAGGGATACAAATACAATTAGGAAAGGGAAGCATGATCCGCACGGTTTTGGAAGTGAGAATAATGCCGAGCATTATCCGCACGATTTTGGCGGATAATTTCTAGCGTTATTCCCCAAAACCAGGAATGTGTGATGTACACTTATATTAACTAAAATTATGCATTTTTTAAATTTTGCCTTTATTTCAGGAATTAAAAACTGATAATTAATTAAATGTAGCGTAAGTTTAATTTAAGGCGACATTTTTCGTAGGCTATTGAACGCATATTACAGTGTGGAATGAATCGTGAAAGCCAGCCTGTCTTAGGTCTAGGCCTAGATCTTAAATGTAGGTATAGGCCTATAATCTTGTAGACTAGTAGCATTAAGATGCATTTTGTTTAGGACCTATGGCCTAGAGCAGGGGTCGGGAACCATCAATAGAGCCACATCTGGCTAGCCAGCCATACATTCTCGACCCCTGGCCTAGAGGCTATACAGTCAACTACTAGACCTAATAAGGCATTGTTTAGCATTCCGAGAAAACCGCGCCATGTCTAAGCAATGTTTCCAATACTACAATCTGCCGATCAACACATTTCATGAAATTTCGGAAAAATTCTGTACTCAACACTTTTTTCTTCTTCAAATATAGATCTAGAAATAATGCATGAAATGTCAATAGTGTGTTTTATTTTTCATTAATTGCATGTAAGAGTTGAAAATAAAACACAGCTTATTGTCGATCGTGCAGTCGTGCTTGAAATCATTAAGAACAATATTAACGGGCGCACTTTTTTTCATTGTCACGTGACCAGTCGCTTTAATGCGCATGCGCTGAGGAGCCGTGCGGATAATGCTCTGCATTATCCTCACGACCAATACCGTGCGGATAACCACTCCGAAATGTTATCATTATTTTTAAACGTTTTATTCTTAATTTTACGGGTCACAGCAATCAAGTTGGCGGCCATGGTAAAAAACGTGGATGCTTTTTCTTTGCATCTACCATTTTAATTTGTGAGATTTTTCCAATAATTTTATAAATTTATTCAAGGCTAGGGCAATGGGGTCTAGATTATAATATAATGTATAAATATAATGTAAGCAAGTTGCTCTTCTGTCAATGTCGGTAAATGATAATGCTTTGCACCCAAGCCCAATTGAATGTTTGATAATGATTATTTATAAATTATAATGACTTAGTCACATTTAGTGATAGCGTCCAGAAAAGTATGACCCATCACCTGCATGGAGTTACAACATGGAGATGTGCAAGTAATCAGTTCACAAAAATTAACTTCCTCCATGTATGAAATGTAGTTCAATATTTCGAGCTCGCATAAAAAAGAATAAAAGCAGCATTCACAAGCACATACTGATTATTATTTACTGTTGTCTGACCGTCGAAACTATTTACAGGAAAGTGAACAGGACAGGCACTTTTTATTTGTATACAAATTAACAAATGTTGCCCTTGTTGAACAAAAAATAATTGTATGCATTTGGGTATATCAGCTTCCCTGGTACTAAGTTTTAAGTTCCTAGAATGTCTAAGAATGTTTAATTAATTAATTTCTTTTATGTTGTCCCCTATGCGAATACCACAATATTTTAAATTCTTTAAATTAAAGTAACATTCAATAACAATGCCTTTATCTCGGGTAACCATTTTTAAAATAAACAAATAAATATGAGCATATTTCCTCAACTTTGTGTTTGTGGTATTTGAGATAGAGCTCATTTCACCAGTAATGTAATGTAAATGAGTATGATAAAGTTTTAAAGCAGTTTTTAATTTTGATTTACCTAGGCTAAGATTATTGGCATTCACTTGACTCTTTTTTCTTATTTTAATACCAGAGAAAATAGTTGTGACATTAAACTGATTAGTTAAGCTTAAATTAAAAGACAAAACACAAATTTAAGGGAAAAACAAAAATAACATGAATTTAAATACAATTTTACAGGATTAGGATATAAAACCTTCCCTATTAAATATGTAAAAGGAATGAAAAGAAAAAGATAGGCACTAGTCCCTCATAAAAATGGAGGATAGGAAATAGAAATTTTAAGGAAGTAAAATCATAAAACGAAACCATTTTAATTTGTCTTAGTTTAGAAAATTTCTCTTGAACAAAACTGTATGTTCATATTAATCTTTATAAATTTTTGCATGCCAAAAATTTAGACACCCCTGTGCTATGCTTAATCCTTCAGCACAACTTAAGATGTAAAATATGTGACTAGCAATTAAGTTTTAATTATGTTGTTACATTCAATTAATAAATATAAAAGGTTAAGTATTTTCAAACATTTTTAAAAAAAAAAGGAAAATACTTTATGATGGAATTGGTGCTTTGACATATTATTCCCATAATCTGTTTAATTATGGATTTAAAAAATCACATGGCATGGGTAATCTTAACCTAATCCTATTATCCAATTTTCTACTCTAGGCTGTGTGTTATGTAGCTGTCTATGACTGTGTCACTCATATGGAAAACACATTTAAACAATGACCCAGCTCTTCCTTATCTTCTTCTTCTAAATGACTACTTGATAATGGGATTTGTCTGGTATTCAAGTTTAAATCACAAGTTACATATCACAGACACAATTTCAACATTTTTTATTTTTTCTAAATATGTAAGTGAGACTAGGTTTAAAGTCAGAATATGAAGGTTTTGTTGTCAACGTATGATTAGAGCAGGGACTTTGAATGAAAAAGTGATATGAAAGGAATTGATGTGTAGTTAAGTAATGAACCAACTGATAACAGGACAGCCCTATGCTACATTGGTACTACAAACAGGAAGTAACATTTCATACTTCCCACTATCTTAGCCAAGAGCTGGCAGTTTCATTGGGGAAGTTATTTACTCTCAGTATGTCTGGGTTGTGTTAGGAATTTTTTTTTTTACTGATTTGCACCATTTATTTTTAGCGACTGGCTAATCATGTCAGCTCCACCACCACCCAGTTATAACGAAAGCATGCAGCAGAATCAAGCTCAACCTGCTGGAGGTAAACTTTATTTCAACTTTTTAATTAGTACATTTTCTGTTGTTTTTTTTTAAAACAAACACATTTTTATCAATATATTTAATATGTGAAATTTGATACACACATTCTTCACAGTATTTTTACTCTGTAAAATTTGTTATTCACAATTAATTTTTTACACTTTGAGAAACCAGTTAAACTGTCTAATATTTTCCTGCAAGAAGTCATTAAAGATTGTGTATTACAGACCTGTTTACTTTTACGATTTTGGCGTACAATTACGATTTTGAGATGTATACATTATATATACTGCATGTTTATTTTTTACTCTTAAGATAATGTATTGAATGATTTTGTGATGATATTGTACGATTTTAAGAGTTTGATGGTAAACAGGTCTGGTATTATGTGTAACATTATGTTTTGGTATTATGTGTAACATTATGTTTGTTTACTATGAATTACAGAAATCATCATCCTTCCTGTCCCACATATACACATCCTGAATACTAATTTTGAATAAAAAGCACAGAATAAATTAATACACACAATCATAAATTTACCCCCATAGTCATATTTCAAACCAAACATTGATAATTGTTGACTGAGGAATTTTTAAAATTTACAAAAGATTATTTCAATACAAAGATAGTTGTGTCCTTGCTAAATTAACTAAAGTAAATTGTTCTCAATGGTTCAAGGGGAGTCTTAGCAGCAACACTATTAGTTTGCTTTGCACAGTAATAAATTTGGTATGTTTTTGGTTAAATGATTTTTATTGCAGCTAACAGACCTTAGCCTGATTTAGTTTCTATGTTGTATTATAAGCCCATTTTGCAAAACAATATTTAGATACTTGTGGTATTGACAACTAGAAATATATACATAAATTTGTCTAAATTAAATGGAAAACTTATTTTAAGTACAGTATTTGTCTACGCTTTCATTTCATTTTCTTTTTTTTTTTATTTTGTAAAGCTTGAGATAAGAATAAATTTCTATTTAAAATTAAATTTTTTCATTATGATAAGCATATTATGTCCAATTATTTTTAACATCATGTAACTAAACACAGTAAATTAAATCAAATTCTGTAATATAACTATTTCATAAGCTTGCTCCATGTTACGTAACCTCGAGTCTTTATCTTTAAAATTTACCCAAAAGAATATAATTGTTATTTTCAAATACACATGGCCTCCTCTTAGTTTTTAAAAGCTATTGCAACAAACAATATCTACAGATAAATATTATGTAAGTGGTTAAGAAACCCATTATGTATTGATTGAAATTTTCAGTCTACCATCAATCCTATGGACCTGGGCCTGCAGGAGCCTACCAAACACCATACCCACCCCCTGCAGGATCTGACTATCCCCCACCTGCAGGATCTGACTATCCCCCACCTGCAGGTGCTTATAAAACATGAACTTTTTATTACGGTTGTGTTGATGGTTGAGTTTAATTTATAGAGTACTCTCGTAAGA
Source organism: Omphiscola glabra (assembly GCA_964017045.1). NCBI lineage: Eukaryota > Metazoa > Mollusca > Gastropoda > Lymnaeidae > Omphiscola > Omphiscola glabra. The sequence goes on from OZ024795.1 coordinate 15,218,397, forward strand.
GTATACACCATTTAATAAAAAAAATCAAAAACATTATCAGTGATATTTTAATCAAATTGACATTTCAGCTTACCAGCCATCCTATGGAGCTGTGCCTGCAGGAGCATACCAACCTCCATATCCACCTCAATCAGGTGGTGCGTATAACCCATCTGCTGGTGAATATGTCCCTAACAAAGCTGGTGCCCCATACCCACCTCCGTCTGGCTATGCTTACTCACAGCCAGCTGGGGCTGTCCCTTCATATCAGACAAGCAATCTTGTTGTCCATAATCAGACGCAGTCTGTTGTTGTAGTTGGAGGGTGTCCAGCTTGCAGGGTGAGTTTTGTTTTTATAATCGCCGTCATATTTTGTTATACAGTGGTACCTCGGGCTACGAACTTAATTCATTCCAGAACTCGGTTCGTAACCCAAAACGTTCTTAACCGGAGACATTGAAATAGAGTCGATCCTTTCAAGATGTGCATCCGGTCGTTAATCTGACAAACTGCAACGAATATGTGAACTTCACATATTAAATAAAGAGAAAGAAAACAGCCAAATAATTGAAATTTAAAATAAAAAAAGATTTAGTCCGCAGGGTGGTCCCAAAAATGTGATAACACTGCTTTATTGTCACAAGCATAAACAAAGCGCCAATGCTTACAAAAAGTCGTTGATGAGCAGGGATAGGGTGAGGGGGGGGGGGGCAGACAGATTATTGATTCAATTATATAACCCTTTGTTATGAGATATTCTCACTTTTTCTGGGCCACCCTTTATGTTTCTTACCAAGAAAACGATCATGGGGAATTTATCACTTTCTTTGCTAGCTTGAATTATTAGTTTCAGGAGTTTCTCGTCACTGTTTTTTTGGCAGCCAACTGGGAATCTTTCTGCACCAAGAAAATGTTTATGGAAATTTGTCTTCAACGTGAAACCTTTCTCCCTCGAATTCGTTCGTAGCACTGTTGTTCGTAAACTGAATTGTTTGTGACCTGAGGCGTTCATGACCCGAGGTACTGCTGTAATTCTATATGCACACCAATTGTTATGATCTTAAAATTGAGATCTAAGGAAAATCAAATAAGTGCATAAATTATTGAAGAGACTTGAAAGGATCTTGGTTTGCTGCACTGAGCATTAAACTGAAACATGATTCAACTGTCCAGTTTGATAAGCCAGGACTTTGAAGAATTAAACACCACTGCTCCATGCCTGAAATAGCCCTCACCTTTTGCAGTGGGACAGGGAACTTTGTAATAGATGGTGTTGTGCTACTAAATAAATTTCAAACTAACCTTTTAGCTGTAATAGAGGAGCATATTGGTTACGTTAGCAAATGTTCTGGATAACAAAGCCTTACTGAGTACAGGTATATCTGCCCTTGTAAGAGAAGACAGCACAGGGTCTTTAAAACCCTAAGTACCACTTTTTTGTTTTTAACCAAGCTTATCCAACTAAATTCAATTCATATTACACGTTTTTTAGTTGATATTTCTATAATTGCTAAGAACCTATGAATTCGTTGATGTGAAGAGTTATATAAAAAAATATATTTATGCATTCAGTGCACTTCTGGAGTCAAAGCAAGATACAATTAATCTTTTTCAAAGTGACTAAAACCTTATGATCTCAGTAACATGAATCTTTTCTGTTTGACAGGTTGGCGTTCTGGAAGATGACTTTACTTGCCTTGGAGTAGTTTGTGCTATTCTTTTCTTTCCCATCGGTGTCCTTTGTTGCTTGGCCATGCGTCAGCGCAGATGCTCAAACTGTGGTGCTGTTTTTGGATAAATGTTCAACTTGCATACCCCATCCCGCATATTCACTGAATTCATGAAAGTCTTATATTACTTCATTGAAGTAAATACAATATTATGGTTAATTGAATCAACATTAGTATCATACTTATTGAAATAAGATTTATGTGTGTATAAAAACACATTTATTACCATTATACTTTTCATAAGTCCAACTAAAATATCATCATTATTTATAATTTTTTGACTTCCTGAAGTAAAAGTTCAAAGGCATAGTAATTTCAACATTTTCAGAGATGTTTAAGATAACCTTAAAGTGTATGAATTATTGAAATTCCTTTTTCTTAAAAGAAATGTCAATTTTCAATTTTTTTAAATAGAGAATGGAATAAATTTAGTTATAAATTTACCAGATTATGGTTGTAAGACAGGTTTAATTGAGAGCACATTATTGTATCCTTATTGCAGAGAAACAACATATAGGTTCTTGACTAAAAATATAAATTTCTTAATTGCTGCAAAGCACTATTTTTTTAACAGCATCTTTTCATATTATATAAATGGGTTATTTTCTATTTGTGGGTTTGATTTTATGTTTATGGTGTAAGGATTACAGCATTACCAAATTAATATTTTGTTTTAAAACATTCTGAGTGGGGTGGGTGGCTTTATAATTTTTTCACAAACATTATCATATTAGTTTAAATTTAAATGTGTCCTTTCAAAGGCATATTAATGACAGAAACTTCTCTGTGATTTGTTTGTTTAAAAAACATTTTTGATAATGCATTTTTTTATATTTTTGTGCTTTTCCCCTCATACTTACAGTAAAGAACAGTTCAGATTCATGTATGCTTTCAGTTGTCAAAATTGCATTGATTTTATTAAAGCCCTCAGAAATAAATTTAAGTTATTCTTCTTAAACTTAAAGCAAATCATTACTATTAATCATACCTTCTGGTGATATCAAGTTGTGTAGCTTTCTGAATTTAAATACTTCTAAAACTATTTTACATTCCATTTTAAAAAATTGTTAGTTTCAATATTAAAATTATTTTTGTAATTTTCACTAGGTACCATAAGTTACAATTATTAGATAAATAAGGTTTCATTTTGTTTGTTATTTCAAGTTTGTGAATGTTATATTCTCTACGTTATCAATAAATCGTGTTTAACAGTTTAATCTACATGATGGCATGGTAATGGTACATACGGTTATCACTAAATAGGTGTGTTTCTTAACTTCAATACATCTGATGAGTGATTCTCGTCATACGGGGCAGCTGCTGCTTCAACGATCCTTTTCATTAGCAGCTAGTCAATATTGAATTAGATAAATATATTAAAGTTAATTTATCAGCAATTAAAATATTGTCAGAATTTATCAAAAAAATTTCATTTCTTCTCAGGGTTAATAAAAATATAGTAAATTTATGAGTATTGTAACTACTTCAAATAAATGCAAATGTTCGCAAACTAACAGTACTATATAATTTACAGCATTTTACTAGAACAGCACAATAATTCCATCCTTTATTTGCATTTCCAGTTTCTCCCGATTGTACCTCTAGCTCTATAATTTTATTCAATTATTGGATTCTTTTAAATTCAAATGTATAGAAACTGTATTTTTTTATGTTAAAAATTTTATGATTTAAACCAATCAAAGCTGTATATAAATAAACATTTTAAAAAACTGTTCATCCAATTCTTAGAACACTTGAGCCACAAAGTTTTTAATTTTAACTTAGTGTCAAACCAACTGGTCCTCAATTGATAAATAAAGCAATTATTTGTTATTCATAACAATAAACATATTTGTCTTTGTTGTGGTATTTTTCTCTATCTCATGAAATTGTTCTGGTGTTGGCTCATGTTGTCAGATTGTTGGGCAGTTTGTTGCTTGGGCAATAAATTCACTTCTTTACACTGAAAAAGATTTATTTCGTGTTCTTGCATTTACTCTAAATACCAGTATGTTTATGTTGTGGCTAAAAAAATGCGTGGATTGAAATTAAATATTTAATCATGTTAAAGTATCTCCCATGTTTTGTCCTGGAAAAAATGAGACCATTTCAAATTATTACATATTTAGAATTCAAGGCATATCACTGGAATTAAATACAAACAAATAAAAATTCCATTTTGTGTTTATTTTCATTGACATGAACTTTAAAAAGACAGTAGTCACAAATCTGCAAAATATTGGTTTTAATTATACTGTAATTATAAACATGTCTGGCTTATTCAAGTCTTTCATATTACCAGATCACTCCTACACATACCGGTACACAGACAAAAACATAACATTTTCAGTAGTGCAGGGGCATCCAACCATTATTGTAGACTAGTTCTTGTATCATAAATAAACCAAAAAATTAAGTTGGAGTTTTGCTATGACATATCATGTTATCTAGTTAAAGGATAAACAAATCTGGATCACACGTCACGTTTGGGGATAGTGTTCATTATTGTTTAGAATAAGACAGTATCTAGACCTTTACGAAGGGCAATACTGAGCATTTTTTAAACCCCAACTAATTCATTTTAATTTTATGTTTCTTTTAGGCAGTGCACAGCTTAGATTAAAGCTAATTTTAAGGATTTAGCAAACACATGAAATTCAAATTTTTTTGTTTTTTGTAAACAGCTCATATTAGTAATAGTATCAGCTCACATTTTACCCCCATAGTCATATCACATTTCTTGAACCTGAAAATATATTTTTTAAAGGGGAGTTTTCTTGTAGAAAAGATATTTATATTTTCTGTTCTGCAAAAAAGACAAATCCATTATATAATGGGATATAATTTTTACAGTTGCTATGAAACCACTTCATCTCTGAATGCCAGGCAAACAACAGCTTTTTCATGTCCACTGTATTCCCTTTTAATTTCACCTGTGTTAACACTCCAAAGTCTTGCGTTATTATCAGAGGAGGCTGTGGAATTCAAAACAGGATTTTAATTTATTTAACATATGACTTCTTGTTATTGTGATGAACGAGATTTTAGTAGCGAAAATGTATGTTATGTATAGTTGATCATGAGAGGTTTTTGTGAGGGTGAGATGTGATTGGTCAGGATGCAGTGTGCAAGGTCAGATCGAGGTGTTGGGTTTAGAGTATATTGAGTGCATGTTGACGAGGGAGTTTAGATTTAAACAGTAGAGATGAAATTAGTCTGAGAACAGGAGGTAATGTGTTCAGTTGTGTTCCTAAGTGTTTTGTGAGAGAATGGTTGTGAATTCGGACTTTAGTGTGAGCCATCTTGTTTGCTGTTAGCAAGGAGTTTTCATTATGTGCAACTTGTGGTTTTGAACACAGTGTACTATTAATAAAGAACTCCAAATAAAGCATTCATTAGACATAATTGTTTCCCTAGACAAGTAATGCCTATCAAACTTCCTGTTGAGTATCTGCATCTACTGTGGGAGTTGTTAATTGAAGGAAGGAAGATTGTATTGATTATAAGCACTGTAACATCTCATTGTGCCAGTAGTGCAAATTGAAATTAGATTCTTATAGTTATAGCTTAAAATTTTTGATAAGTTATAATATACACAACTGATATAACTTTTTACCTGTTATTATATACTGAGAATCACCACTAAATGCACAATCCCAAACCCAGCGTTGAGCCTTATCCTTAAGCTCTGTACAAAGTGACAGATCTGCAGTTCTCCAAATGCGACAGGTTCCATCTGCTGATGTTGTGGCTAAGAGACTGTTAAGAGCAGGAAGTCAATGTTTACTTATCTTGCTAACTTTTTAAACACATTATTCAAATTAATGAATTCATGGCTAAGTAAACAAAAAATTAATGAACAGGTTAATTTTTGCTGCTACATTTATGTCTATTGAGTCTGTGGTTGAATTAATCAGATTCATTTTGGTACATTATTGAAATTTCCAAATAACTTTATTAAAATAAATGAAAAAACTTACAAATATCTTGTGGGATTAAGCTTTTTAGAAATATTACTTTTAAGTTACCTCAAATGAGAAAATTATTGGTTTATTATACTTACGTGGAATCTGGACTAAAAAGACATTTAAGGATATATTTAGTATGTGCTTGAAATTTCTTTTTGGGATGCAAATTGGAAGGCCCATTTGAACGACTGGAATTCATAGTCCATAAATAGCAATTTCCCTTTGAAAAAAACAATTAAATTTTTTTTTATGGTTATGTTAATTTTTGAAGTGTAAATTAGTTTATGATTATGTCATTTCGCTCATCCTTCCTAGCCCTTGACCCCTACGATTATTTAACATGTATCTTTCCCAACCCTCATACTTACCCTACAAAATTACTCAAATGCTTGTTGTTTAAAGCTATTTTTATTCTGCATAGTTTTGAAGATAAAATATCAGACTTGTCTAAAGCAAATATTGCACTTCATTTTTAAATTTTAAACATAAATCTGGTCCATGACCAAAGGCAACTGTTAAAATCCAGAATAATCCCTATAACTTAATTAATGGAATAAAATTTAAATTAATCTCAGTGTACCCCCAACGTTTAGGGTCATTTCAAAGTGTATTCTTATTTTCACATGGCAAACAAAGTGCTTGCATTGCAGGCTTGCACGCTGGCTTAGTTCTAGTAAGATAATGTCACATTTATTATACACTACCTTATTGTTGACAGCTGCCATTAAAGTGCCCATAGGGTCAATACTGACTGATGTTATTGCTGCATCTGGCTCTGGAATCTGAGAAAAGAAAACAAATTTCTATGTAAAAAGATTTGTTATTAAGGTGGTCAGAACCAATCATTGAACAATAATGACTATATCCTTACAATTATTTTTATCATCTATAAGTGAAAATTATGTATAAAAAGAATAAATTCATTATTGCACCAGAAAAAACTTTTTAAAATATCACTTACGGATAAATAACACGATAGAAAAGTTGTGTAGAAAATGAAAAAAGACACACACAAAAGGAAAGTGACATGAAATTATGAAATTTTGGGGGGAAAGAAAAAAATATTTCATCCAACTTTAACAAAGTAGGATAAAAAAGATACGTTAAGATTTCTGTAGACATCACAAGACAAAACTAAATTTTTTCTAAAGTAATAAATAGAAGTCTTACTAAATGTTCATTGACGTCTGTTTTTAAATCCCAGCAGTGTATGGAACCACTTTGGTCTCCTACGTATAACTCACCCTGTTTTGATAGAAAAACTTTGTCTCAGAAAACCACAATGATGTTTAAAATTATTTCTATTAAATTTTTTTAATCTTTCAAAAGTTTTGTTCTATTGCATGTAGAACTATTCACAAAATTTATTTTACTCTTCTAAATTTAAGTGAAATCTAAGTTGATAAATAATCTTTTGCAAAAGAATAGTTTTAAGCTAGCTATGCTTAAGAATTTGACTAATATCAAGACCTTAACCTTTAACAATGCAACTGTTCGAATATTTGGATCAGTACCTGACAGAAAATGTTCAACCACTAAAGTCTCAAACAAAAATCAGCAAAGCCCCAGTTAATTGGAGATTACCTGATTCGGATGAAGCGTCACACAATTTACTGGTGCCTTTACTTGAAATATTCTTTGACATTGCAGTGTTCTGGATCTACAAGAAATTTTAAGAACTATTTTTAATAGGGTGACAAGAAAGTAATGCAAATGACTGCAATATGTTGGGGTCATACCAGTCCATTCCAGTCCAGTCATAAGTATTTTAAGTGCATACTGAGAAGAGCTTTGGTAACCCCATTTTTTTGAATTTTAAAATGTGTTTTAAAAAATGTAATCATGTAGTTAGGATTCATTCATTCAATTCAGGTTTCTATGCCATTCTCTAATGTCCAGTGCAAGGTTTTCTTTAAGTAATGTATATAATTTCCCTTTCTTTTTCTATATATTAAGGGCCCATGATCAATTTATTTATGCATGTAGAGGGGATTTGAAATGTTTCTGTGCCTGGTGTTGATGAGGATATTTCACTGGTTGCAAGGGCTACTTAGTGAGGGTATCATGCACTGGGAGTTGGAAGGCCTGAGGGAATAGACGCAAATGTGTCAATTTGTCTCACTTCTTGAGATGTGAATTTGCTGGCATTTAACAAACATGACGAAGCCATCTAAAATGAAATGTCAATGTCATCAGCATTTAAATTATTCCTTCGAGCCTGTATTTGGCCAGAATGTAATAGAGTAAATCTTTCATTGGGATGTGGTCTGGAAAACTTAGTATAATGTGTTGTTATTTGCTAGTGAGTTTGAGCATATTTTATAAATTAAGTCAACATAAATTCTATTATATCTAATATTAATCTTTATTTCTAAATATATTAATGTTTTATAACAATTACTCAATATTATTAAATAATTATAGTTATGATCTAAAGGTCCTTTACTTTTTGAATTACCTAAATGGTGTTACCTGAGATCCCATATTTTGGCAGTGTGGTCCTCTCCACCAGTATACATCCATTTCCCATCTTCATGGAAGCCAACAGCAGTAACATTTTTCTGTACTCCTTCATAGTTAATCAATGCATTAGGGTTGGAAGAGTTAATATCATACATCCGTATGTGCTGGTAACCTGGAGCAGAAATCTTTCTTTTATGAATTATAGGTTCATCATACTAAAAAATGCTATGTAACAAAATGTTAAGATCATAATAAACGTATTAAGTATAATTGTTAAATAAAATAAACTAATACCCAATATTTTATACAATCTAAAATAAGTAAAGGTTTTAAAGAATAAAAATAGACAAAAAATGTAAAAATATAATTGGAACTCTATAAATGTTTATAAAAAATAACTGCTTTTAACATTAGTGTTCTACAACTTTTTAGTGTCATGGAAAAACAAAACCACCTTATTTATAACTGGTTATAAAAAAAAATAAAATATTATAATTACCAGCAGCCGCTATTAATTGTTTGTCAGGTGTAATGTCCAGTGCATTTACTTGCTGTAGGCATATGAAGGAAATATATTCATTTAAATATTGCTCTATCTACAACAGTGATTTTCTCACAAACTTGTCCAGATCAATGTATTTTCATTTATGAAATTCTAATAATGAATAATTAATTCAAAAATATTAAAAACCAAAATTTTGTGAATTTTTAAAAAATATATTATTATAATGACAACACCTTATTTACATTAAAAAATATTAACAGGTAATTACTTGTGGTGTATATTATAAATCTGTTGGATGTGCTTACCACTCATGGTGCTACCATACTTGCATTGAGGTGTTTGAAAGTTTCAATAGGTAAAATTCCATACAAGAAAATGGATAATCAAGTGTAAGTGTACTAAGTTTGGTCAAGATCCATGCAATTTATTTGTTGTTAATTTTATTTATAAAGCATATATAAGAAAAAAAATGAATTCGGGGCTCCCGTTAAAAGTTCTCAACCCCTTAAGAGTTCCTTCCGGATAATGATGCCAAGTTTGGTCAAAATCCATCAATCCATGTAAAAGCCGGACTGATACCAATGGAACTCGACCTATGCTTGGATATGGACATGATTTTCGGATTGCGACTTGGAATGTACTAAGCCTGTTTAGAGCAGGAGCCTTAGCCAAACTTGGATATCAAACGGACAAACAAATTTTCACTTTTATATATATATATATTTTTATTTTTTATGCTGGCATCCATCCGTCACAACAAGGTGATGATGGTATGGAATTTGCAGGACGAAATCCACAAGGCCTGGGATTATTCTTTCTAGCTGGTTCCCAACAGCAAATCGGCCCTCTCCACGCCGCTGGATTACTCCAAGGGAACATCATGTGGATGATACAGCTTGGCACCAGTGTTGTCACAGGAGTTGTGGGAATGTTCAATTGTATCAATGTTATCCACCTTTTGGGACTCCATCTCCGGGTTTGAATTCAGAGTTGCCTTCTCTTAGATGAGTTGCAGTCCAAGGTTAACGAGTCCCATCACTTCCACTTAAAAATTTAACACTTATTTGAATCTCTGGTGAGCTAACAACTAATAATAAAACTAACTAACACTCAACACTGACTGACTGTCACAGAATGAAATGATTTAGGTCTAGAGAATCCTTTACTTTTACCAAGATGAAGAGTTTGGCAAGCTTTAAGTAAGTTAATAGGCCTAGACAATTATTGAATAACTCTATTATAATTATAAAATTTATAAAACAATTCTAGTCCACTAGCAGTGAGTAGTAGTCAGTAGTTTGTAGTAGTTTCGGTAGCAGTTAAGACTCAAATCACGTTCCAGTGAATAGGGCTAAGTAAGTGAATAAGTCTTAACACTAACTAAATCGTTGATCAAAAATAGCAATTGAATTGTACAGAACAGACATTGAATTCATTGATAATTGACATTTATTTAGTTAAAAGTAAAAAAAAAAGGATACCGAATCAGGATGTTGTACGGTTCTGTGACAGATGCCACTATGGGCCTGCCAAAATCGAATTCTATGATCATATCCAGCTGTTGCTAAAATAACAGGATCCCCTCCTCCATTAGCCATTGTTAGATAATTTTCACTTGGAGTAGATTACTTTGATTTTGATGCTTTGCAACATTTTCTACAAATTAGATTGTCCCTTTTTCGAAACCAACGGCTCAAAACTACAAACACAATTTTCTTTTTTATCAATTTACATTTCTTTCATCTTGAAAATATAGTTATTTACTATTAAAGCTGTATTTCTAAACAAAAATAAATAAAGTAAAATCTGCGAAGATCTTATTCTTAATAACGTTAATAACATACAGTATAGTTTTTCTGAATACACACAATTACACTTTTGTAAAATACTATGGTCCATGCTCTTACCGCTTAATACATAACATTTTCGGGATAATCAATTTCTTTAAATAGTAATAATAATAATACTATATATTTTATTTATTATTATTTTTTTTTAAAAAAAGCTATTGAAAAATATAATAATGATTCATTCTTTCTGCATTAAGTAAGAGTATTTTTAAAAAATAAATAAAGAATAGTTATTCGTATAAGATTATGATTAGGCTTATTATTATGTCTCCTACCGCTACCACTGATGAGTATATTATATTATACTTATTATAAAGAGGGGAGACAGCGAAGGGTTGCGGTTGAGATATAAGAAACATAGACATACTAATAGGGTACGGGTAGGTGAAAACATGAATGAAACCCCCCACCCATGCTCCAAAAAATATTAACGTTCGACAAAAAGTCTTTTTCTGCAAACAAAAGCAGTATCATAATAGAAAAAAAAAAGAAATAACCAATTTAAGGCAGTATTGTTGTGTGGAGTGCGAGAGAAACCTCCAAACTTGTAATGTTGATGATTACTAACGTCATAGTGAGTCGTCATAGTGTCAATATATATACCTGCGTGTAGGCTGTGGGTCAGCAACATTTTTTTGCGTGAGTATAATTGGTGCGATCAGTTTAGTTAAAAGAAAATAAATACTACCAACTAGCATGTAGGGGAAAACATGAAAAAGAACAAAACGAAACAACAGACGTGTCGACAGAAAGCCTTCTTCAGCAAGAAAATAGTGAACAACAAAATAAAATCATTTTAATTTAACGTATCTGATTCTGATGACAGTTCGAGAAGATGCGTTAAATTGTGAATAGTTGGTTTGATTAAATTTAAATTATATATTTATTATTACAAAAAGAGCTGCACCTATCGGACTATACTATCCTTCAAAGGATGCATGCGACCCCGGATTCACTCACTCACTGGCTTCTAACCACTGATTTAGGCTATTATTTGCTATAAAGGTCACAAACACATTTTCAAAATATATTTTTTGCTCCAAATTGCTAACATTTGAAACAATTTAGTTAATTAATTTACCTAGGAACAATCCCATAATAATGTTTGATCTCGGTGAAAGAATAACCAAGCACTTGATCAAAATACAGACAAACAAATAAGTGTATTGCAGACTGCAGACCAGTAGAAAAGAAATCGAACAAATATACTATCTATCTAGGCTTAAACATGACGAGTAACTTTAGTGGTGCCCTTCAGTTAACTGATTTGGATGATTTTATTACACCTTCACAGGTAGACCATACTCCTGGATAGTTAGGTACCGATAGTATACAGTATAATACAGTATACCGAGTATAGTTAGGTACTTTGGTAACAAATTCAAAAATTTTGTAAAAATAAACCAATGGCATATTTGGATAGAGCTAATTTTTTACACAATTATAACACCAAAATCATATTTTTAGCTGTTGTAGTTTTAAAGTTATGAATTTTGAAAGTACGACTTCGTTTGTCCTTTTTTAACAACATGGCTTACATGCACTGCATCGCCACATGCTGTGACCCAATTCAGTTGTTCGCGTCATGAGCTAAATAACTCTCGTTTTAATGTTAATTTTATACAACTTTTATTTTCAGAACTATGCTGTATTAAAAAATAATTTTATACAATTATATATAAATTGGCTGATGTTAAATTGTTTATCCGTGACGTCATTTGTGTGGATTCACTCCCCTTATTTTTTAAATATTTTTTTAAATAGAGTTACATTTTCATTAATATGACGGTGGCAATTATTCACTATGTATATCGGTAAATTTAATATAATGTATTAATATAAGGTTTTTCTGTTTACCAAATCTACGGAGTCCATTGTACCGGTATATGCTATATAGTCTATATTAGGCAATGCATCCCCTAAAATACTGTTTGGGATCTACTTATTTTGAACTTTCAACTTTGGCACATGACTAATTAATTAAAGCTTTCCCTGACCAATGTTGTGATAGTTTTTGCACACGGCAACCTTTTATGAATGAAAATGAGAGAGTAGTCAACGGTATAGCCATTTGCAAGTGACTGAATGGCTGCCCATGCGCATGGCATTTTGCACACAGCAAATTATGATCATTTATAATATGGATGCTACCGTTTTTTTTAACCTCAAATTAAAATATTATTCTTTCATTAACATTTAAGTTCATTCTAAAACATAATTTATCAAATATTTTGATGTAAATAGTGGTAATAATTAAATATTTCCTAAGTATCGGCCATAGTTGCCCCTGGCAACGGTTGCACACTACTTGATCAGTGTCACTTCGTGACTTCTTCATTTCATTACTCAGCTACCACATGACCTATATATATTCAGTATGTTTATTCAATGTTATTTATAAAGTTTTTACTGTTACTTCTAGTTGCAACTCTTAATATTTGTGTTGTAATGTTAAAACAAAAACAACATAAATGAACTGAAACTAATCTGCGTCTTCCGCCATTAAAAAGGGGGCGTGGTCACATCCTAATCGAAATTGGGCTAGTCGACCTAGTGACAACACAGGTTACGCAGACAAGCATAACTAATGTCAGACATGACCTACTTCAATGAGAATTGGCACAAAGATACTTCAATATCTACTGCTTTTCACGATTTAATATGAAATACCTTTTCTTTTTATTTCACAAAAAATTTTGAATGGGAAGATGACTTATATATACCAATGATTTTCAAAATAAAGGTCGATTGAAAATACAAAATAGCTGGATGGGAATGTAGGCCAATATGTCTTCCAAAGTGAAAAGGCGGAAGTGGAACTCATTTACATGTCAAAAGAAATCATTTATTAATGGATTGACACTCGCATTAAAAAATTAAAAAGTTGGATTTTAATGCGCCGACGCCCATTTCCGATACAAATTTTTAAGTAGTCTCCCTCTCTAGTCTATACTATAGTTCTTATATCACGGATAACGCTTCATTATTCCGGCCACGATTCTGAGTCTACCCTCTTTCTGGCCTCTGAATCATCAATTTCATGCTCTAAATGATAATTATTCGAATTAATGTAAAAATTCTATTCCATGCCATAACAATGCCCAAGAATAAAGAGCTTGAACAGAACTTGTTTTAAAATTTCTTCTTCTTCTTATGTTTGAGGGCCCACGATCAATTTATTGATCATTCTGGCTCCTGGTTTTAATTCAAAGTTTGCCTTCTCTTAGATGAGTTACCGTCCTAGGCTAACGAGTCCCATCCGCCCGGGAGTTGCCGGAATGTTTCATTGTATCAATGTTATCCGCCTATCGGGACTCCATCTCCGGGTTTGAATTCAGAGTTGCCTTCTCTTAGATGAGTTGCCATCCAAGGTTAACGAGTCCCATCCACCCAGGCTGCTGGTGGTGCATTTGCTTGGCTGGGCTTTGGTGGGGATTGAACTCCAGACCATCAACTTGAGATTTGCTCAGTTTAGATGGTATTTGCGGAACCAGGACAGTCAGAATTCAGAAGAGGGAAAGGCTGGGGCTATTATTGGCAGTATTGGTGTTAACTACCAATTTCAGTTAGCAAATAATTCCAATATCTTCTACTTCTAGGGAGATACTTGTAGTAAACTACCAATAGCATCTAGAGTCTAGAGAACTATTTGTACTCTACTACCAGTAGCGTATAGGCGGCTATTGGTGGTAGTTTAATATCAAAAGTCAAAAGCTTCTTATTTGTGTTAGATTGATGTAGTGCAGTATTGACTATTGATAGTCACTATTTTTTAATTACATCACTGAAATCACTCTTAAGTTGGTATGTGAGATTCCAACTTTTTGCGCTATCAATATGATATCTTGCCGACGTTTTAGACAGGTCATGGTGCACTTCAAAATTAATTTTTTAGTCTCGTCTTTTAATTTTGCTCCTAAACGGATTTTCAAGACATAGTTGATAGGCCTAATTTATTTTTCTTTGTTTGTATATATTTTATTTTTATATATCGCACCTTATGTTTTTATCGGATTCTGTGCAGTTAAAAATTTTTTTTGATACTGCATAGCATTAAAAAATAAATAAATAGTGATTCCTAGACATTAAATTAACTTATGTCATAGATGAACATTTGACGCAATGAAATTTGTAAATTTTATTAAAAAATATCAATGCCTTGTAACAAACGCTTAATTGTTAAAATCAGTAGACCAGTCTCCCACCAGAAAATCAATAAAAGGGGGAGGTCGCATGAGAGATTTGCCAAAGCATCTGCTAACATCTTTAAGCTGTTTCATTTAACTAAAGCAACAATTTTTTTTAAAAATATACACTTTGTATGCAGTAAAACTATTATTATGGTACCGGTAATTAAAGATATATTGAGGCCTATATTTAATTAATAATTTTAATTATAATAATTAGCACACACAAAATTTTACAATAACATTATATCTCAGTCTCAGCTGGATTTTAAAGCATTTTTTATAACATTTGACAAATCATTCAAAGTCTCAAAATAGCATTTTAAAGCTAAAATTCTTTCAGGATTCATTATCAAGCCGAGGTGTTATCACTAGTACAAACTAATTACAAATGAACAGGGTTATACTGCGTCATTGAAAGCGGGTTTTTTAAGTTCCAGTTTTGGTTTGATTTGATTGGCTGGTCTATCAATAGCTCTCTTGAAGCTATCGGTGGTTTACTACAAATAGATCCCTAGCAGCTACCAATAGACACTTTTGAGGAAAAACAAATGAGGACTGATCAGACTGGCTCTTTGAGTCGCTGTGAAGAAAAACTGACATAGTGGTCCGTATCTAGCTAGCTGGTCAGTAGCATTAGTCAGAGATGTGTTATAAGTGTATCAAATAATTTGTACCTACTTCTTTGCCTTTTTCACTCCCATTTGAGCATAGGTCATCCACAATACTTTTCGATTTGTCCCAGGCTATCTTTACTAGTTCAGCTTAACTTTTCTTCATTCTCCTGACCACTGCCTCTAATCCCGTCTTCCATGTGGCTCTTAGTCTTCATCTTTTCCTCGTACGGATTCCAATTCAGGGCCTATCTTTTGAAGTTAGTGTTTGGTTTCCTTATTGTTTGCCCTACCCATCTCCATTTTATCTTTTGTATTTCCTTTTCCACTGGAGGACTTTATGTTCTCCCCCAAAGGACAGTGTTACAAATTTGGTAAAACCATCTTATTTTGAGGTTCCCTCACAAGTGTCTGTTTATAAAAACCTGCAGTTTTTTAATGTTTGTTTTTGCTGTTCTCCAAGTTTCACAGCCATGTAGAAGAAGTGCCTTGACATTTGATTTGAATATTTTAAACTTTTTTTTCTCAGTATTTCACTTGAGTTCCAGATGTTTTGCCGGGCATTTGATGCTCCTCTGACCATTTGTACCCTAGACTTTATGTCCTCATCTGCATTTTTTCATGGTTATCTCTTTATTTATGCTTAGTCCAACTTATTGGGATACAGAGTAAAGTTTTGTTGTTTTCTCCTGCATTTGCTTATATCTATGTGATAAAAGTGCAATGTCATCTGCAAAATCCAAACCTTCAACTGTCTGAAAGTTGTCCACTGGATTTCATTTTTCCCATCCTGTGTTGTTTCTGTCATGATCCAGTCAATGGATAACAGAAAAAGGAATGTGGAGAGCAGGCATCCTTGGCAATCTCCAGATTCTATCATAAATGGGTTTGTGAGTTCACCTTCAAGTAAAACACTGCAACTCAAATCTTTGTGTGTGTTCCTTATTAAGCTTATAAGCTTTTGAGGAACACCATAATATCTTAGTAGTTTCCAGAGTGTTTTTTATTAACCTAGTCCTAGTTAATTTTTTCTATATATTGATGTATAGTATTGATGTACTTAGTCCTAGTTAATTATTTCTATATACAAACAGATCATACTTATTCATACCGGTACTCATAAGACAGTATGGCTTCTGGCAGTACTGGTACTGGGTAACCAGCTGGGAATAATAAGTTGGGTTGAAGTTTTAAAACAGTTCAACTTGAATTTTTACTGAGTAGAAACAATTTCAACTGTGTGGTAGGTGTAAACAAAAATATTTTGATACTGTCTCCTAATAAAGGTAATTGAAAGTCAAAGTCAAGTCATGATTTTGTGATGAGAAAAAAGAAAGAAAGTCATCATTTTCTGTCAATTGCACAAAACACATACCGGTACCGGTATAAAAATAATCCCAAGACCTATCATATTTTGTTGTGATAAGTGTAGTTGTATTTTGTTTCAGGAGTGTATTAAGCCTGTAAAGATTGAAAGAAAGTCTGGCAAAGTTGGTAAAATTCGTATTGAAGACGATGGCAGCTATACAGAAATATCTCAGGTAATAATTTTGTAAAACACTTTTAAACTGAAAAAGGCTAGAAAATGTCTTAGCATTTATGACAAAATTAATGCATTACACACTTTACCAATATCTACTATTTTTTTAACTTTGCCTATGAACTTTATATTTATATCAGTAGCGTACTAGTTGTACACTTTTTTTTATCTTTGAGTAATCCTAGCAAACTAATTAAAGCATGAGGATTTCCCCACTTTAAAAAATGTTTACAAGAAAATAAGGAATGATTAAACTGAAGATTATCATCTTAAATTCTTTCCATTGCATATCCAACGATTTTTATTACCAGTATTTTAAAACTTATTTTAAAAATGAACAATTCAACCATAAAATGCTTTTAAATGTTTATTTTTCAGGAAGGTGTAGAAACTCGTTTGGAGAAGGCAAAGATAACTTTGAATGACTGCCTGGCTTGCAGTGGGTGCATTACTTCTGCAGAAAGTGTTTTAATCACTCAACAAAGTCAAGAGGAACTGTACAGGGTTCTTGGTGAAAATTCAACATACAGAGAGGTGTGTTCTCCAAATTTCCAACTCTGTAGTATCATCATTATCATCTTTTACCTTTGAGGAATACTATAATTCCCAGTCATGTAATTATCTATCTCCAATTGGATGAAAAGATTTATTAAAGACAAATCATTTTGCTCTTGAATATTCTCTTTTAAGTCTTCATTTTTTTAAAGATTGAACAGATAAATAACTATCATTAAATTGTTTGAGTACTTGTTTTACAGGTTGATGAAAAAGACAAGGAAAAGCTTGTGATTGTTTCTATTTCACCACAAGCGCAGGCATCACTAGCTGCCAAATATAAGTTATCTGCAGATGCAACTGCCAAAAAATTGACTTCTTTTTTTAAGCGCCTGGGTGAGTGCTTTATTTTTCTTCTTTACTGGCTTTTAACACACCTGACTAAAGTGCCGAGTTCCCTCTGAATTTCCTAATGTTAGTGTGTAATGCCTTTTTCTGTATTTGCTAGTTCATGCAGCTAGCAACCTGACTCCCATATAAGCTTAGAATATGAAAATGGTTGCACAATCTTGAAGGTATTTGAAGTTGATTCCGAAAGTGATACTGATGATCCCTTGGGTGGAGATGACTCTGATTCAGACTTAAAAATTCATACTAGTACATTGGTAATGAATGCCAGCAGTGATGGGAAGGCTATTGTGATGGCCGTGAATTTGGGATAATGTACCAATTTTTAAATTTAGATATTAGTTAAAGTCTATACACATTTCTTTTGATTCTGTTTTTGTGATTATTCAGTTTCATTAATTTTTTATACCCTGTAAAAAAATTAAACACTAAATTTTCCATTTTTATATTTTAATTATTTTTATTAAAAGCACATGAATAGGAGTTATGCCCCATTAGGCAGATGTGACAGTTTACATCAAAAGTAAGTTGGGCAGAAATGGTTTAAAGTACAGAATCATATTGGCATAGAATGTGCATATCTTTATTCATCTAAAAAATAAACAATTTTTTTTGTAGAAATAACAATAACCCTTGTTTTTTCATTGACCTATTTTTTATAGGTGTGCATCATGTTTTTGATACCACATTTGCCCGTAATTTTAGTCTTATTGAGAGTTGTCATGAGTTTATTCGTCGATACAATGCATCAGAAACAGAAAAGTCCTCTCTTCCAATGCTTAGTTCGGCTTGCCCAGGTTTGATACAAGTTAAATAGTTTGTAAGGATTTATCAAAATTTTGTTAGCTTTTAATAACTTTTAAACATTTTTGAAAACTTACCCTAGTTATTTTGTCTGTTTTTGAGTACGGTACTGGTATTTGTTCCATTTCACTTATTACATTTTTTAATCATTTCACTTCTTCCACTTCCAGGTTGGATTTGTTATGCAGAAAAAACCCATGGCTCTTATATTCTACCTTACATAAGCTCTACCAAATCTCCTCAACAAATAATGGGTTCATTGGTGAAAGATTATCTTGCTAAAAAACTAAACAAAACACCTGACTCTATCTACCATGTAACTGTGATGCCCTGTTTTGACAAGAAACTGGAAGCATCAAGAGCAGATTTCTTTCAAGAAGTCTATCAAACTAGAGATGTGGACTGCGTCATTACATCAGGTATGATTTTACATAATCAAGGTACCGGTATTTTCATATTTTCTATATGTGAAAAGATAATTTTGTTCTGAATGTTATCTGTCATGATAACATTTTTTTGTTTATTAACCCTTTACAGTCCGATGCGCCCGAAATGCGCCGATTTTTTCCTTAAGCTTTCAGTCCGTTGCGGCCAAACCCGCCCGCTTCGAGGTTGTTTACTTTCGTTCTTAGCACAGCGGAAATTCATTGCGCATTACTATTTATAGTTCTACCGGAAGAAAGCCTCATTGTCGGCATTTATTTTGATACTAGTTTGACCGCGGTGTCTTTAGGGGCTGATTTTCTACGATTTTTTTAAAAGTTGCGATTTTTTCACTGTAAAAAATGGCTATCAAAGCCTTGGATACAATTTTGAAAGAACTTAGGACTAATGAAGCTTCACTATTTCATAAATCTAGTGTCCCTGAAACTGTTTTTTGGTGCAACTTTTGATTTAATCATTTCTTTGTATTTAGGTATTTTATTTTCTTGCTTATAGTTTATTTTCTGTAAATTAATTAGATAAAGAACCTTCATTTAGAATGGAGTTATGACCCTTTGCTTGGTCACTAGGATTAGAAAAGGCTGAATAGGCGTGGACTGTAAAGGGTTAAAATGAATCCTTTTTCTAGCATAGGCTTTTTCATCATTTGCTACCGGGTACTTACTTATCGATACTGAGGCAGCTCAATCATTTTTTACAGCATTATTTTGTTTGGGTTTCTTCTTTATGTTCACTATCTGGGTTTTTTCTGTAAGTATTCTTCTTTCTCAAGTTGCTTATACTTATAAGCCTGTTTCATAGAAGCAGGGAATACTGATTTGAACAAGTGTGGTGTGTATGGGGGGAGAGAGAAAAGTCACCCACCTTTCCCAAATGTGCAAATTATACTTTTCTTCATCAATCGGTATTTTTACAGAATGTTGAATAATGCAATTTCTTTTTTCAAACTTTTTGCATTGTCAGATTAAATAAAAAAGGTGTTTAAAAAAAAAATTTGAATTCTCAAAAAGAAACTATAACAATTTTGGATGGGATTGATTTTATTGCAGGTGAAGTTGAAAAGATGCTAGAAAAAGAAGGCATCTCTTTGGCAGATGTTGATGAAGTTGATGTAGAATCAATGTAAGTTGTAAGGAAATTCATAAATCATATTTAAATATTTAATCTTGTGAGCAGGTTCTATTTTTTTCATGCTTTTCCCATTGAAAATTAAGTGGGTCTGCTTATGAACGAACTATTTTGCTTTAGAACAAGCATGTTTGTTTAAACAAATTTCTTCTTGGCAATACCATTTTAATTTTATCTGTGATAAAATGATTCCAACTAAAAAATTCAAAGATTAACAAATTATCATTGGCTTGATAACCCCAACAAGATTAATTGATAGTAGGTTTTTAAATCGATTTTTAAAGTTCAGGATAACATTGTAACCTTAATGGTTTCATAGCTCTTTAAGACTGGGGGGAAAAATAACTAAATAATTTTTTGGTAAAAGCGGATATAAGGAGACGACAAAATATGTATCTTTTAAGACCCCTAAGGTTTGCACTAGCTTTGGGTTCAGAAACATTTAAAACACTATACAGAGTCAGAGAAAACAATGGGATATTGCTGCATTTTTAAAATGTTATTGTCTTCTAAGTTGCAAACCAGTTAAAGCTAATATCTATCACTGCCATGCCATTACTTAGCCTTACATTTTTTTATATACCATTAGTGTTAATGGATCAAATGATGACCCGCTATACAGTCATCAAGGAGGTGGATCAGGTGGCTACTTAGAACATGTTGCCAGGTTTGCTGCTGCCACAATTCTGGAAAAACAAGTGGAGAATCTATCTTATAAAGTTTTAAGGTATGTAATGAGACCAGTATACCATTTTTTTAAGTTGCAGGCACCAGTCATGATTTTTGCCTTTTACCACGCCTTGCTAGAATGGTTTCATGACTATTAGTATTGAGGATATACCGGTATCTCTATAGCAATATTGCAGGCAAAAGATAATTATGAAAACCATTTTATTTACTGTAATTCCTTAATTACGGTATACATTATTTTATTATTTATACCATTGGAATCATTGAATTAAGGCATTTTGTAAAATTAATATAAAGTGTGAATTCTCCTTTTTGAAATTATTAATAATAAATTTAATTTATACTTTAATTTCCCTCACAGAAATCAAGACTTTCAAGAGGTAACCATCGAAACTGAAGGCAAACCTCCTTTAAGGTTTGCACTAGCTTATGGTTTTAGAAATATTCAAAACATTGTTCAGAGAATCAAACGTGGCAAGTGCAGTTATCATTATGTGGAGATCATGGCCTGTCCTTCAGCTTGCAACAACGGTGGTGGTCAAATCCGAGCAACTGGAGAGGAAAGTCAAAAAGAAAGGCTGCAAGCAGTTGAAGAAATTTACAGAAGCGTAAACACAGTTGACCCCTTCCAGCACCAGCAGATAGAAACTATGTATGAAAACTGGTTGGGTGGCAAGGGCTCTGCCAAAGCTCTACAAATGCTTCATACAAAATATCATGAGATAGAAAAATCTACAAATGCATTAAATATAAAGTGGTAATATTGCTACTGATATTTTATTGTTTTAGGAAAAGGGGGAATGGCAAGATAATATTTTTGTAAAAAATTTTAAATATAATTGTATGTGATGTCATTTATAAGGTCTATAGACACTACTGCAATTCCAGTTATTTAATCAGGCTGTGATTGTGAAAATTTGTTAACCTAAAATAATGTTAAGTAAAATTAGCATTATTATTCAGTTTAATATCCCCCCTCCTCCCAAGTAAATTAATAAATTTTGTATCTTCTTTTTCATTCAATCAACTTTTACTTATTTGTTAGGAACATTTATTGATTAATGTCATTTCAATTTCAAGTGAAGGAAAATTAAAATATACTTTTGATATTTCACAAAGGATTCATTTCTAGTTATTAAATTTTCTTGTACTTGAATATCAAATACTTTATAAAAATAATTCTTCTAATGGAAGGTAAATGTAATATTTTAATGATGACAGCTTATAAAATGTGCAGCACCGTTACATTAATTTTGATTGAAGAAAATGAATGTGACACTTTGATATGAATAAAATTTAGCCATGTTACTATGTATTGTTGTATGGTAGTTGTTACCTTTTGTCAATAAAACCTATGGAAATGTCACCACTTTTTTGTACATAGTGCAAGTAACTTTTTTTTTTTATAAAATGTGTGACACCTTAAATTTCAAACATAAACAATAATCTTTTTATTCCCACACGAATCATTAAACTGAATATTGTTGTAAGCTTTCATTCATTTCTTTATAGTACCGGTACAAGAAGTTACATATAAAATAGTAACTTGGCAGTGAACCCTATAATTTAAATTGTTTTTGATACCGATCAAATGCTCATCTTGAACTTTATTTCCTTACAAATTTAAAATATAATTTTATTACTTTCAAGCGAAATAGTTTTAAAAAAAATATCAATAACGGTATCAAAGAAGACTCCGTTCCATAAAATGTACATGTTTATTAGTATTATTATACATATATTGCAAAAAGTCACAAACAATTCATCTCATACTCATACACTGATAGTTCTGAAAACATTAAATCCACTTTGAGCTGTGGAAAAGACCAATCCTGGGATTTGTGGATGCCAGTGTACTTCTTTAATGTCCTTCTGGCCTAAATGCATAAACAATAGTTGAGGTGGTACATCTGGCTCTTCCTCCTCTTCAGTCGTCTCATCCCTCTCAACAGCAACATCCCATATGGTCACTTGGTCATCTGCACCTGACACAACAAACACAGAGCTGTCCATCGGGTTCCACTCAACAGATGATATTGGTCCTTTGTGGTGCTCAAAAACTGCTACTTCCTTGCCAGTCTAGAAGTTAAGAAAACAGATTATTTTTCTTACAAAAATTATTGTATAAGGTGGGTAACATATCTGGAAAACTTTGGCATTAATTAATAAGTTAACTAAATAACCTGTCTACTGTATGCAATATGAATTACTGAATTCAAATTAATATGAAATTTCTCCTAAAATTACATTTATAAAAGAGAATATTTTAAGATAGTATTTAAATATTTCTTTTACCGGGTACTAATAATTAAAAAAAAGAAGTAATTATTATTATAAAGGCCAGTTACCGTAAACATCCGTAAGTCCCATATTTTAATAAGTCCATCATCTCCACCAGATATCACTAAAGGTTCAAATTCAGACCAGTCAATGACATTTATATCTCTGAGATGAGCATCAGTCGCTACCAGCTTGCAAGCCTTACTAGGATTAGCACGTGCATCCCAGACTCTTAATGTTTTATCCACCGAGCAGGTCATAAATACCTATCAACAAAAAGTTGACAGATGACAGAACACAGCTAAAACATGAAAATTGTACCCTTTCCCATCAATATCTTCACTAATAACCATTTTAAGTAAATTATCATTTTTAATCCTATATTACATCCCCAAAAAACTTTTACACTACTTTGTGTAACTTTGTATCCAAAGCTTCCAGTGAATATTGTGAGTCATAACTGAAGTCGGAAACTGGTAAACTATTAATAATAAGCTCTCTTACTCTACTGGGGTATAATAAAGATTACAATGCATATAGATCATGGATAGATTAAAGAGCACAATAATACATGTTTATTTTTGCATTATACTGTTCTTCTGATCTTTGTTATTGTTGGGGATTTGAAGTAAAAGAATAAGTATGGGCACATTTTTAGGTAGAGGTGGGATATAAAATATGTTCTAATCATAATTAAAGCTTAACAACATACATTGTTTTTATTTACACAAATTGTGTCTCAATCTACTTAAATTAAAAGCTTTATTGCAGTCCATTCCTTTTATTAAAATTAAAGCACCTTCAAATGGGAAAGTATTTAAAGCAGACACCTACTACTGAGTCTTAGCTTTGATTCTAAACTAATAGAGATTAAAAGCTAAGTAAGCTATTTTAAGGTACTAATTTGGGTACCCTTTAAAAAAAACAAGCTAATTATGGGCCACTTTTGGCAAGATGAAATATAAATGTATCAAGAAAATTATGTGACTCCTACATTACTCTCTTTGGGGGACCATTTGATGTCTTCCACTGATGCCGTGTGACCTTCAAATGGACGTGAATCAACTTTCCAAGAACTCTCAGTTGGTTGCCACATGTAGATATTTTTGTTACAGTCACCAGACAAAAGCCTTCCTGATTAACCAAAATATGGAAAATAATTGTTCAGAAATGTTGATTATGATGTTTACTTTCACTTAAATGTTATGAACAAAAGCCAGTTTTAAGTGAATATTTATTATTATCACATTCAACATAGGCAAAAGGTCTTTACAATAAAAACAAATGGTGTGGTAAGTAATAAAAGTTATAAATTCCTATTAGTAAAATCTTTCTAACCAATAAATCTTACACACTTTGCATACCGTAATATCGACATTATTCTAGCATTGCAGAATATGACATATTTACTTAAAGTATATTAAATTTCCTTGTGGCGGTGTTGCTATATTGTTGATGACAGATTAAAAAGGAGTTACCTAATTCATATTTTGACCATGCTAGGGCATAGCCCTCAATTCTGTGCCCATCAAATGCAAATAGTGAGGCGGAGTGCATATTGGTTGTTTCAAATTCAGGTATTCTGTCAGGAGTATCAAGAATGCTCAGATGAGAAGTAACATCATAGATATAGACAATACCTTGCTCAGACCACGAGGCAGATAGGATGTGATCGTTTATCTTTGTTGACTGAAACAAAAAGGATTTTTTTCTTAAAAACATCATTTAATCATTTAGAGAAGAAAAAAAATAAATCTGCATCATGCCCCTGTCCCTAACCTTATAAATTATATACCGGTATCTAAAGAAATAGCCACATTTTTTATTATTATGCAGAAAATACAAATTTATGCTTTTTTAATTTATTACAAATAGATGACAGTAGTTTTCTTCAAGAATTTAATAACAGATAACAAACAAAAGAAGAAAAAACGAGACACGCCAGCATCAGAAATATTTAATAATGGATGCAGATTTTTAATTAAGCAACTTGATATTACTTATAGGAAGTGGCCTTTAATTGTGATTTGAAAAAAAGGTAAAGCAAATAATTGTCCAAACCGAATTGATAAAGCTGTACAAAATAGTTACGGTACTCCAGTTTTGTTCCATTAACTATTTCTCTTTGTTCAGTGTAGATCTGTGGCTATGAGTTACGAATTATGTTGTATAAAAAAACTACCTAGTTTTAAACTCAAATATGTTATGGTTTCATCAGAAAAATAAAATTCAAGTGTCTTAGTTTGCTACATACAAAATCTTTTTGTTTTATTTCCTAACCTTTTACGATTCTGGTTTAATAAACTAGCCTCTTATGTTCTGAATTAAAAGTTTAAAAAAAAACTTTTAAAAAAGATTATACCTTTATTCTATTAACACATCCATTGTGTTTTATTAAAGTTTGATGAAGTTTGGGTGTCTTGGAACTATCAGTTTCAACATTATCATCATCATCATCATCCTCTTCTTCTTCACTTTCTTCCTCTTCATCTTTCTCATCTTTTTGTGTCTTGTGCATATTAGACATTTTCATTAACATAATATAGTTGAAGTGTCCTGCCTCTGACTGAGTGCCCCCCAAAAGGTAAGATGTTAAAGGAAACTTTTCTCTGTTCTCCCCAAGTCCATCTCTCAAAGTTTCAAAACTCAAGCATGGATCACCTGAATTATATAAATAATGAATATTATACTAAATATTAACAAGGTCATATTTATTAAAAGCATTAAGTATGATTAAGAATATAGAAAGTATTACTTGATCAAATGTGTGGAGCTTACACCGTTGTAGGCTCTTTTTACTTCATAAAATTTGTACACCCTTTAACTAAGTCAAAAGAACATTGAGAAATCAATTTTTGTAAGATCAATAAAAATATTTAAAGAAAACAGAAATAAAAAAAAAAAAGATTAGCCATATCAGTACCCGGTACAGAAAAATATTTACTGCTGAATTTAATAAGTTAACACTTCGTTGTATAGGGTAATATTTGACAAAAGTAATTATGAGTAAGAGTATCTTTTAATGGATTTTTTTTAAAGATACACTTATAAATAATACATATCCCTGCAGCAAAATCGTAAATAAATCCTCTTCAAAGTTAATTTCAACTTCTTCAGATTTATTGCTTTTATATGGCAAACAACTGCTATCTGATTGCTTCTTTCAAAAAAGGTCTTTTTACATTTTTGTTGTAGTCCTTTGATTTTAGTCTTCTTAGTCAAAATATATGCCTAGCCTTTAGGATCCCTTATTAAATTATGATCAACCAATTAAAACAAAACGATGTTGTTCTTGTACTTAGGCCTACATGATTGTAAATTAATATGTGGGAGGTCTTCATTGTAATTATAAAGCATACTTTTTTCCTCCCACAGTGCCTACTTGTGTCACTGTCATGCATCTGGGGGCAATGGGGACTTTATATTTGTGATGATGGTTACTAAATGTTTTGTGATGATAGAGGAGAGGGGGAAAAAAGGGGTGGGGGGGGAATCTGACAAATAGCATGATCTATGGATGGCCCCTGGATGCCTACTAACAACAGTACAACTTGCACTTCTTAAAATTATGGCCAGGCAATTGGACTTTTTAAAGTTAAGAACCTCTTTACATTAATAGTTAATACTTCTGACCCAGGCTACTGGATAAGACTTCACTATCATGCATCCTGATGTCATACACATGAGCACCATTGGAACTTTAACAAAAGATACTGGGAAGAAAAAACCTCTCAAGGGGAACAAAGAAGACAATATACACCACTTTCATAAAAACGGTAGTAATTTATGCTAACGAGACTTGGTCCCTTACAGAAAAGCAGAGAACCTGCTCAATACATGGGAGAGGAAAATCCTCAGGAAAATATAAGGCCCAGTGATAGAAAATGATGTCCGGAGAATCCGTACAATCCAAGAACTATACCAGTTCTACAAAGAACCACCCGTTAGTCACAACAATAAAAAAGGCAGACTACGCTGGGAAGGACATATTGAAAGGATGCCGGATTGTAGAGCAGCAAAAGTGATATACAGGCAGAAACCTAGGGGCAGATGGCTCACCGGTCATCCATGACTGAGATGGATCGACGATGTAGAGAAGGATTTACACCAGTTGGGGGTTCACACATGGAGGCAGAATTATCGCTTCAGAGAGCAGCACAGTCAAAGAACGCTTTTCTCCTTATAGGGGGGGATTTAAACTTTCCTGGTTGGAACTGGCAGATTCCTGCCTTGAAGCCCAAGTCACCATATCCTGTCCTACACTCAGACTTCATGGAGATGATTAACAACCATGGTCTGGAACAGTTGGTTAAAGAACCCACGAGGGGGGGAAACACTCTTGACCTACTCCTCACCAACTGTCCACATCTCATCCCAAAAGTTGAGGTCATCCCCGGGATTTCAGACCACTGCATACAATATTGTGAATTTCAGGTTAATACACTAAAAAAGAAGCAGGTCCCTTATTTCCAATCAATGCAGCTAACAGTTCCCAAACAACTGAATGCAGGAAAAATGAACGCACATACAAGTGACCAGAAAGATAAGTGACCACACGTACAAGTACAAGTGAGCACATAGACACCTGAACTTACGGAAAATTTTGCCAAACATCACATTTAAAATTTCTTCCTTTTTTTTTTATCTCTTACAATTGTTTTAAATTTAGGTATTCCCTTGTTAGCTCAATAAATTACATATTGAACTTTTTTTATAATATATAAATAATCAACTTATTTCATTATTAAAACTATTTTTAACTCTTTCGCTGCTGAATTTTTTAATAGATCAAAATGTACATTTTTTTTCAAAGAGCAAAAAAGTGTGAGATGGAACAGAAAAAAATTTAAAATGTGAAAACATTATATGCAAAACCATTTCCCCCCCATATCCTTTGATGTACACATACATCATCTTCACTTCTGTAACTCAAATCCTATAAAAATTGTGCCATCAGAATCATAGGATGGATTTTAATATAAATCATCTTCACTATAAATTATAAAGAAATAGTATAAAACATTTCCAAAGCTTTTAGAGCTGTTAATCGTATAGGAAACTTACTCATCTACTAGGGCCTGTGTTAGTCATAGCAATAGTAACAGTATTGATAAAGAAGAAAAAAAAGACTATCAATAACATAATTATAATGCTTCAAATGACAACAAATAAACATTGGTTTCGCTTGTAAACAATGAAGTGCCACTCTTCTATGTAAAAGTCTAATTAAAAAATAGCTCTTAAAAAGTCTAACCGATAGCAAAGAAACAACCATGATATTGAAACAACGCACAGCGTATTGGTCTGTGCTTTTTAAGTTTTAGCACAGCGTATGAATGCACTGTGCATTGCAGTGAAAGAGTTAAGTAAATTACTGTCCTTTTTTTCAGCCCCCCCCCCCCCCCAAAAAATGCCCTGTTTTTTCAATAGGAAGCTAACTGACCCACTTCCCATCAACCTATCGAGCTGAAACTTGGCACATAGACAGATCCATTGTCGATGACAACACACAATTATTTGATCATATTTTCAGCACCACCCTCACAAATCAGTTTTTCAAAATCAAAAAGGAGAGGAATGTTAAAGTTATAATGATTTGTTCAATTGGTAGGTGTTTTGGTGAGTAAATTATTTGTGTAGCTGTTGCTATGTGCTTGTGATGTGAGTGGGTATGCAGTAAAAATAAAATGTACCGGTATGTTTGAAGGGGAAAATGATGGAAATATCATATATTATGATACGGTATATGCAACTTGTTTTGGCAATAAGTTTACTCATTCTTAATAAATGATAAATCACATGCAGTTGCATAAATGCAAACAAAAAATGCATATAAAAAATTTTGTTTTTAAGGGTTACTTTTTATTACTAGGCTAATTCAATCTGATATATGCTTCTGGTGTGACTCATGGACTGCTTCGATTTCCGGCGGCTGCTTCCTAATAACCCAGTTTGGTATTAAGTCTATTAAGAGTATATTAAAAACAATTCTAAATGTTTGAAAGAAAGTATGGTTTAATAATGAGTTCAATATCGTGTAAAATATAATTCCCGATAACTAAATGATATAAATATTTTTTTGGCTATTTCACACTATTAGTGCCCAGCGTGACTGTTTGGGGTTCAGGTTAGGTTTAGGGATATATTTTTTTAGAGGTTTAGGTATAGCTTTAGGGTTCAGTTTAGGTTTAGGGATAGCTTTAGTGTTCAGGTTAGGTTTAGGGATACAATTAGGAAATTTTTTCATCATTATATAAAATTTTATTCTTAATTTTATGGGTCGTGGCAACCAAGATGGTGACCGTGTGAGACATCATGGAACTAATTCTTGGAATTTACCATTTTTTTAATAACGCAACTGCGTTTGGTGCGCAATATTTGGTAAATGCTGAGAGATATCACAGCGTGCCGCCATCTTGGTTGCCGCGACCCGCGAGTGTATGTCCTAAATGCCTAAATCTATCCCTAAACCTAACCTGAACCCTAAACTTATCACTAACCTGGGTTTTGACCCTATCGGAACCTTGGTTTTGACACTATCGGAACCAGGGACAAAACACGCAAATGACGTCATAGTGAAATCTCTCAGCATTAACCCAATATTCAAAATGAAATCGTCTTAATTTAAGTATAGTGTAAAAAAGGCTAATTTTGAAAGACGGGTACATGACGTCATTTGCATGTTTTGTTATGTTGCTGATGATTTTAGTGTTCAGGTTAGGTTTAGGGATAGATTTAGGGTTCAGGTTAGGGTGAGGGATACATTTAGGAAGTTTTTTCATTATTTTTAAACGTTTTATTCTTAATTTTACGGATCGTGTCAACCAAGATGGCGGCCATGGTAAAAAACACGTCCCCATCTCTCAAAATGTACAGTAAAAAATATTTGGTTTAAAAGTGGTTGGGACATCAGATTATATTAATATGGTTCATGGGCGTGAAATAAA
Source organism: Omphiscola glabra (assembly GCA_964017045.1). Classification (NCBI taxonomy): domain Eukaryota; kingdom Metazoa; phylum Mollusca; class Gastropoda; family Lymnaeidae; genus Omphiscola; species Omphiscola glabra. The sequence goes on from OZ024795.1 coordinate 15,248,429, forward strand.
AAGTGTGCAGTGACGTATCATGGACATGGGCTGGGGGGAAGGGGTGTAGCAAAAAATTGGGATTCTTAAACGGAGTGGTTATTTGCACGGTTTTGGCCGTGAGGATAGCGCCGAGCATTATCCGCACGGCTCCTCGACGCATGCGCATTATAGCAGCTAGTCACACAGCTCTGCGCATAATGTTCGCCATTATTCGAAGATTTCGGTCTGCCGATAACACTCGGCAAAATTTTAGTACTCAAACTATTTATTCTTTTCTTCACTAATAAAAGAATTTTAAAAAAGAACAAATTTCCGTAAAACCATGGACCTAGGCCTGCTTACGTCGTGGCAAAAATGTACCATTGACCTGGTTTTAAGATAAGAATAAGAATTGGATTTGAACTTGTGTGGTCTTGTGGTAGAGTAGACACTAAGCTAACTTATATGATGTGATCATTTACTGGTTGGGGATCGAATTTTACTTTTTTTTTCTTCTTCATTTTAATTAAAAGTATATTTTATATTTAATAATTATGTTCAAAAAGAATTTTAAAATATAACTTATTTATTATCAAAAGATACAGGAATTATATTTTTAGATTTGTTTTAATTTTAATGAAACCAAGCTCAATTCAATGGCCAATGGTATATTTAAATATTTAATTTCATTTAGAATAGGCCTACATGCCTACCTATTATAATATACCGTATATACTCTTGTACACGTCGCACCCCTAGTTTAAGATTGTTCTATGTTATCATCATTGACCCGCGCATAAGTCGCACCAGACTAACAGGGGTTACACAGCATTTTAACTTCTCAGAAATGCATACCGGGTACCTTGCTAAACACTGACTTATTAGGTCTAGTAGTAGACTGTATAATGTATAGTCTCTACTAGGTCATAGGTCCAAAATAAAACGCATCTTAATGCTACTAGTCTACAAGATTATAGGCCTATACCTACATTTTACATCTAGGCCTAGACCTAAGACAGGCTGGCTTTCACACATTTACGATTCATTCCACACTGTAATTTGAGTTCAATAAGCCTACAAAAAATGTCGCCTTAAACTAAGTTACGTTTAATTATGAGTTTTTAATTCCTGAAATAAAGGCTACAATGTAAAAAAAAAAAAAAAGGAATAATTTTAGTTAATATAAGTATACATCACACATTTCTGGTTGTGGGGAATAATGGCCAAAACCGTGCGGATAACGCTCGGCATTATTCTCACGGCCGTGCGGATAACGCTTGCCATTCTTAAATGTGTCGCTATTGTGTTACTTGAGTTCATGTTTTGTCAAGTATAACTTTAGTAGATTGGAAGTTCACGCATTGCTGTCGCCAATGTTTGGCGGGCTATATCTAGTTGATAATAAGTGTTTCTTAATTTTTTTTACCCGTAGTTGCTTGATGTAACATGACGTACGCCGATTCATCTACTATTAATTCTTCGTCGTCATCTATTTCACCCTGACCAGGTATATAAACCGACGGCTTTTCCTCTTTCGTCATTTTTTTGCCTTTCTTCTTGCCTTTCTTTTTTGAGGGGACATTTGTTTCCATAGGTACATTTTCTTCTTCGGCTTCGGGCTCCATGCTTTATTTGTTTATATGAGTTATCGACGTACTTCCTGTGTAGCTATTGAAACGGTCAACTTTTACTTGCCAACATATTGATAATATTATTATTATTCAGCCTAGATAGTAGATGGCTTTTATTGAACTTTTCAAATATATTTTGTTTCCTTGACTTACTCTTTTTAAAATAAAGTTATATTTTATTAAAATTTATGGAAAATAACACCGACAAGATATTTAACAGTTTAGTTATTTTAAATAATTACTAGATAAAAAATTTGTCTCAAAGCACGTAACAGTTATAATACATTTTCATCCAATCAAAACTCTTTAATCTTCCCCGTCGTTACCTGTAAACAATATGGCGACGGACTTGATGAAAAACAACAGGTAAACCATTTTAAATGTTTAAAACTGACTACTATTTCACTACAAACTACACTACTATTACTAATAACAGTAGTGAGTACTAACACAAACAACACTGCCACTGATTATGATGAATGAGAGTGTTTGTTTGCAGAGTCAGCTCTTTTGATTTACATATTTTTTAACATCACAAATGCTAACTTAGTTTCACAATTCTAGATCACCATCTGCTTCTGGTCCCCCATTTATAATTTATATCAAGAGTTATAGTTATACTATCCGAGAAATAGCAAAGAAACAAACATGATATTAAAACAACGCAGAGTGCATTGGTCTGTGCTTTTTAGAACAGAGGATGAACGCACTGTCCGTTGCGCCGCAGCGAAAGAGTTAAGTGAAATCAAAACTTTGCTCATGTGTTTTACAGGTACTAATACACAGTTTTGTATATTCGTTACTGGCATCTTTATATTTTTCAATTAAAGTTCTATCTCATCTGCATTTGTTATATCATGCAGTACCCGAAATATGTTTTTCAAGGTGACACTGAAATATTGTGCCATTACTAGTTTTCCAGCAGTTCTTTGTTGTATGTTTGTCATCTAGCAGCTGTTTCATCCTGATTTTTCTTCAGCTTTAGCTTTAGTCTTGCACAAACTAGATGGTTAACAGAAGCAACATCAGCTACTCTTTTAGCGCTTACAATTTTTAGTGACCTCCTGAACTTCCTTGTAAAACAGGTGTGGTCTATTTAATTTTCGGTTCTGTTGACATGGGACACCCAAATAGCTATGCAGATTTTCATTGTGTTGGAATATGCTGCCCCAATAATAAGTTTATTTGCAGCCAAGAATTCTGCCAGTTTTGAACTTTTACATTTATGTCTTCTAGACAGTAGCTCCCCATTATTTCCTCATACCTCTCCTTGAGAAAGAAGAGCCCTCCCGCACAATTTAATGTTATAAGTTCAGTTCAAGGGAAATGTGATGGGAGTTGGACTGTCCCATGTGGGTTGTGATTGTGTTACTGACATTGATAAAGTGGTAATAATTTAATTGGGAAACACAACTGAGAGAAATCTTATAGCATCCCAAATAATAATTCGTTTGGTATTTTCTGTTCATTAGGCACGAAAAATTAAATTCCCAGATGTTAGCATTAACTGGGATTGTTATAAATATGTTACTTAAATGCATGTTTTTGTCAAGTAACTTTAATTAGCTGGTGGGAACTTCATGCATTGCCACCACAATTGTTTGGCGGGTTATCTCTAGTGTAAATATAAACTCGTTGGGTGTGTTTTTGTATTTGTCTCTTGGGTGCCCACATCGTTCTAAGCGATCAGCCCCCCACCCCCTAATCTGTTTAAATCACTAGCAAGCACTGACAAAAGAAGTGAAATTTATAAATATTTATCACTAATAAAACTGTCAGTCAATGTTAAGACAGTGTAATTAATTGAGTCCTCTAGTTTTCATTGACACTATCTGTTATCTGACTGACAACCCCCTCCCCCAACACTCCCTGTAAAAAAAAATCATGCGAGGGCCCATACACACTATTGGTCTGTTGTGCACACCTAGATCTATTCACCAATCTGGACTTAATGCTTAAGCATAACGTTTTAGTCACAACACTAAGGAAGATATGTCACAAAAGTTTTCGTGGAACTGAGTTGATCTCTCCTTTTGAATTTGCCAGTGCTTTTAAAGCAATTTGGATGTGCATTATTATGAGATTTTTAAGATAGAGAGAGAGTGAGAGCAAAAGAGGGAGAAATAGATAAAGATATAGAAAGAAAGTGAAAGAGAGAGAGAGAGGTAACAAGTTCATCGACTGTCTTGGGTAGGGACATAACCAGGGCGGCCAAATAACCCCCATGGACCTTCTCCGAGTTCACCTGCTCTGGTGGCACCCTGAATCATGCGGCACCCTTTTCTTTTGGAACCCTGCAGTCCAGTGACACGTTGTTTGCGTGGTTCCTGTTATTATGTTGAATGACACCGTGTTTGGGGGGGGGGGACCTCTTCTGGTTGAACCCTGCTCGTGTATTCTTGTAAGAAACCGTTTCTAGCCAGATCTGTTTAATTTGCATTTTTTTCTATTTTGGTGGCAACTAACTTTGAGTGTATCAAATAGTGCGTTCGCACCCCGTCACCATGCGCGTTCAATACAGCACGGCAATGTTAATAAACATATTTTAATTGTTAAGAAGCACCGTGAGTGAACATGCCCCCATGACGTTACAAAAACATTACTAAGTCACATAACCTTCGCAACACAGGTAAAGCAAAATGTTTCGACACTATGATAAATTACATTCACCCTAAGTTTAAAATTAACTTGTTTTTTTTCGACGTTTTTGACCTTGTGGATCTTTAGGTATGAATAAGATTCAATACGTTTTCATATTAAAATGGTGGAAAGGGTAGAATAGTGTGCAATTGTAAAACATGAAGGTCGTATTGGAGGCGGATTGGATAAATGTGTTTGGTGGAGGGGGTGTCATCATTTGTAGCACCGAATCGCCTAATTTAAATCTGATAGTGCCATTTCAACAACCGGTTAGACGAACTCAGCACAATTTTAGGTGTTCTGTCGAAACGGCTGGGACTGGTTTAGTCTCACCACTTGGTAATCCTATTATATTCACAAGCCTGGCATCTTAAAATCCTAACGGGTAGTCAGTGATTTATTTCGTGGCTTAATTTTTTTTGTTTTTCTAAATACAGTTCCCGTTTTTTCATGTCCCGTATGCGATGAGGCGCGAGATGTGACCCGTTCCGTTTTGGAAACCAAACGAAACCGACCCTGGTTGCTATTGATATTAGACGGGCAAATAAAACACTACCCGTCGCTGGTATGGCAAGATCTTTTTGTTCCAAGCGCGTGCTTCTTGTCACTCTGCCATTCACGCCCCTGGAAGGTAAATTTGCCGCGCGACACTTGAGTGAAGATGTACTCGTGCTGGTTCTCGATCTGAGTAATTTCTTCTTTCGACCGTTCTGTTCATAGGTTCTCCCCCCCCCCCCCCCCCCGGGGTCACCCTTTTGGGATCTGCGCAGTGCTTACGCCTTTTAGTATAGTATAATTGCTTACCACTGTCCGCTAATTGTGGAACATTGAAAAGGGCACGTCCCAAAAGTTGATTTAGCGTTCAACAAAGCGAAAAAATGGTTCCTGTAAGCATATGATAAATTTGTATACAAGGAAATTGAGTAATTAATAACGCAAGTTAGTATCCACTTAGGTTCAATTTGAGTTGAATAATTATGTCAGACACTATGTCCTCTATTCGCGGTGCATAGGCAATAGTTGCTTTTTTTCATATAGTCACAAGTGCAGACACGCCAATGATCTCATTTCATAAATGTTATACACAATAGTTTAATAACTGGAGTGATAATTATTAGGTCTATTGTGTGACCAAATTATTTGCCATTCAATTAGAAACTTTCCTATCATTGAAATCCATTCCATGAGACACTATCTTATCTTTGAGAGCCATTCAAAGAGACACTTTCCTATCTTTGAAAGCCATTCAAAGCCACTGAAAACCTAGTTCTTTCTATTGAAAGGAAAAAAACTGCAAAAACAAACATTAGCTATATAATTATTCTCTGTATTCGACTCCTGCTCCGGATATTCGATGTTGACTTCGACACAGCGTTTGTTCATCCATCAGTTCCAAGGTAAGACATTCAGCGTTTGTTCATCCATTAGTTCCAAGGTAAGACATTCAGCGTTTGTTCATCCATTAGTTCCAAGGTAAGACATTCAGCGTTTGTTCATCCATTAGTTCCAAGGTAAGATATTCAGCGTTTGTTCATCCATTAGTTCCAAGGTAAGACATTCAGCGTTTGTTCATCCATTAGTTCTAAGATAAGAGATTCAGCGTTTGTTCATCCATTAGTTCCAAGGTAAGACATTCAGCGTTTGTTCATCCATTAGTTCCAAGGTAAGACATTCAGCGTTTGTTCATCCATTAGTTCCAAGGTAAGACAACCAGCTTTTGTTTATCCATCAGTGCCAAGATTATAGACAAACAGCCATTGTTCATCCATTAGTTCCAAAGTAAGACAACCAGCTTTTGTTTATCCATCAGTGCCAAGATTAGACAAACAGCCATTGTTCATCCATTAGTTCCAAAGTAATACTACCAGCTTTTGTTTATCCATCAGTGCCAAGATTAGACAAACAGCCATTGTTCATCCATTAGTTCCAAAGTAAGACAACCAGCTTTTGTTTATCCATCAGTGCCAAGATTAGACAAACAGCCATTGTTCATCCATTAGTTCCAAGGTAAGACAACCTGCGTTTGTTCATACTTTAGTTCCAAGGTAAGACAACCAGCGTTTGTTCATCCATCAGTTCCAAGGTAAGACAACCAGCCATTGTTCATCCATCAGTTCCAAGTTAAGACAACCAGCGTTTGTTCCTCCGTCAATTTAACGAGTTTTATATCAATGGCTAGAAACCACCGCTAACACAAAAGGAAAACACTATGATTGAAGGACTTCAAGCTCGAATGACAGATGACTTAAAAAAAAAATATTGTCTCACTTTGCGTCTTTCAAGTTTTGATGCCTGATAATGTTATTGAAGCCTGATAATGTTAATGACGCCCGATAATGTTAATGACGCGATGTGCGTGTTTTAAGTGTGACGCAAAAGAAAGAAAAGGTCTTTCTTCTCGTTCAATCAGGACAGAATGTGAAATAAACATATGCCTGTAATTCATTTTATTTATAAAGGAGATTAACAGAGCTCTGTTGAATGTCGTTCAATTCATCAATCACTAGGAGCGGGACTTGCTTGAATTCAAAATATAATTCTAAGTAATTTTAAAAGATGTGAACTAAATACATTGAAATAATACGCAGGCTTACATCTATACTTCTCATGTGCCGTTAGTGATTACCTAGGGCTTGAAAGCAAGAGCAATGTGGTTGCATAAAAAAAGTTACTCCTTAGATATAAGAGAACTACTGCAAAGATTTCAACACACTTTTCTCATAGTATCTTCTATTTTTCTTCTTTTTCATTTAGCACTTATTGTTACGTATCACTATTTGGTTTGACCATTTAAAAAATAAAGATTTTGCTCGTTAGATGAACAATAGTACGTAACAAAGGACTGTAAACCAGTTAACAGAAAAAAAAAAAAAAAAAAACACAAACCAAAAAAGATACCACAATTAGTGATTTAACATTAATCAATTTAATTATATTATTAAATTTATATAAAAGTAAAAAATCAAATATACAGAAGATAAAATATTACATAATGGCAAGGGAAAAAGTATAATCCTAGAAAGATACAAATATAAACTATATACACACACTTAAAGAGTACAATCGTGTAAGGCTCCCATAAATATATTAAGTCTTGTAAATGTCAAGGAAATCCAGCAAAAATCTATTTTCGGCTGGGAAAGCTGCTGGCTTATATTTATATGGAGGGAGCTAGAACCCCCAGAGAAAAGAAATAATAAAATTGCATCGCCCGATTGGATAAGAAGAAATTTTGGGGCACCATGGTATAGGTGAGAGGAATGAGAACGGCGAAAGACTGACAGACTTTTGAGCAGCACATGAGTTCGTTTTTGGGGTAGCGAGTTCCAGCATAAGAATATCCACAAGATAAGGCAAAGTTTTAGAATGACGCTCCATTATGTACTATCAAAATGAGGAGCGTATATCGCATCTGATCCCCATCTTGTTTGGGCACGACGCAAGCTAAAAATGAAAAAAACCCCATAGGAACAGCCAGGTGCTAAACGGACGAAATTCAGCATAGACTTCTAGCAAATGAGCAGAAACGAGAGGTATTCAGTGCTACCTTGAGAAATAAGTTGTAGGCACTACAAAACCAAACAGATGATGACCAGACAGAACATAAATGGCAAAACATAAAGATGTCTGTAACATCCACTTGCAACAGAGATGACGAGAGCAGATATATATACAATAGTCAACATGTTGCACCCTGTGTTTGAAAGATCTGGGAAGAAGAGAGAGTTCCAAAAGATTGGAAAGAAAGACACCTCATCAAGATACCAAAGAAAGGGTGGGGGGATCTCAGCAACTGTGCAAAGCACAGAGGAATTACACTGAAGCACAGAGGAATTACGCTGTTGTCTGTATCTGAAAATGTCTTTAACATACCTATAACTATTTTGAACATAATAGGCCAGTTCGACAAGCAGCTACGAGATAAACAGGCTGGCTTCCACCAAAACAGATCATGCATATATCAAATTTCAACTCTACGACTCATTGTATGGAATTCCCCCTTATTAATAAACTTTATAGACTATACAAAAATGCCTTTGATAGCCTGGACCGAAGAAACTTGTGGGAATCATTCAGGATCATTCAGAGTTCTAATGAAGGAATGACATGCAGTGTGGTACACGGAGGTAGACTCATAGATGCCTTTAAAGTGGAAACAGGAGTCAGACAAGGCTGTCTCTTGTCTCCCTTCCTATTCATCCTGACCATTGACTGGATAATGAAAAAAAATCCAGAGACAAAAAGAGGAGCGGGATACATTGGACACCCTGGGAACAACTGAATGAACTAGGCTTTGCAGATGACATAGCACTTCTGTCCCACAACCAGCAACAAATGAAGGAAAAGACTAAAGACATAGCCACCATTTCAGCACAGCTCGGACTCAATATAAATAAAAGCAAGACAAAGATCATTAAGGTCAACTCTGCTAAACAATAAGAGTGTATCTCTCTGGTAGGAAATGCACTGGAAGAAGTGGAGGCCGTCACATATTCAAGCAGCACCATTGACATCAATGGTGGATCAGAACCCGATGTCAGGGCTAGAATTGGAAAGGCTAGGTCAACATTTGTGCTCTGAAAGAAAATATTGAAGTCGAAGGAGCTTAATCTGCAAATCAAAGTCAGAATCTTCAATTCAAATGTAAAACCTTCTTACTCTATGGAGCCGAAACTTGGAAACAACAGCATTACGCAGAAAGTACAGACCTTAATAAACACATGCCTTAGTTAGATCCTGAACATCAAATAGCCAAACACTATGACCAACAAAGACTTACATGAAAGAACATACCAGTTGTCTATTGATGAAGACATCATAAGGAAAAGATGGAGATGGATAGGGCACACTCTCCGAAAACCCTCAGATAACATCACTAGAAATCCCTAACATGGAATCCTCAAGGAAAAAAGAAAGAGAGGTATGCCTAAGAATACACGGAGAAGCGAGCTAGAGGCATACACACAGAGTATGGAATACACCTGGAAGCAATTTGAAAAGATAGCACTGGATCGAGATTAATGGAAAATTCTTGTAGACAGCCTATGCCCCATGTGGGGTAAAAAATAAGGAAGTAAAGCATCACCCGATAGAATCTTTAGAAAAAGTTGGAAGGTAAACAACCTTTTCTTAATCAAGGGAGGGATGGTTAATTGTAGAGCGCTACACTTTTTAATTGGTGACGTCAATATCAAAACCAAAAGGGTAGAACATCGCTACGTTGAAGCAAAATTAGGTCAAAACGCAGGCTATAACACGTATAGTTCTAGGTTCCAGGTCCTAGAGAAAAGTATCTTAAACTTTGATCTATATTACGAGACAGTTTCGTATCCATTTCAATTAGATTTTTGCATGTGTGTTTTTTCTAGAAATAACGCAATTGTGACTAGATATATCCATATCTTCTTCCATCCGCCAAACATCCACACCACCCTCCAACCACATGTCCACACCTCCTTCCAACCACAAAATATCGACACCACTATCCAATCACCAAATATAGACAACTCTACCCAACCACGAAATATCCAAACCTCCATCCATTAATCAAATATCCACGGCTTTATCCACCCATCAAATATTCACGGCTTCATCCACCAATCAAATATCCACGGCTCCATCCTCCCATCAAATACCTACGTCTCCATCCACCCATCAAATATCCACGGCTTCATCCACCCATCAAATATCAACGGCTCCATCCACCCATCATATATCCAAGGATTCATTCACCCATCAAATATCCATGGCTCCACCCACTCATCAAATATCCAAGGCTTTATCCACCGACAAATTATAAATCGCTCTAAACTCGAGAGTCTCAAATAAAAACCTCCCCTCCACGCTTATCACCCTCCTTTCCCTGTCACCAATAAATCAACATTTGTGTGCCGCTATAGGAGGATACGCTGGTCGCTATGGCAATATCTCTGTTGTCCATCACCCTGAAAATTTAGGGATCACATTCTGGTAGAAGAATGTCATTCAAGAGCTTAAACTGTTTTAACTATCACCAGAAGTGTTCTGGTAAACAGCACGACTTGCCGGCGTCGGAAAAGCTCTTTTACCATGTCGATCGTGTTCTTGCCGTCTTATAGAAGATAGATTTTGTGGATGCTTAGGGTGTTTGATCTGTGAAGATAGGTTTTATGGATTTGTCGATTGCTTCGCCCGTGAAGATATGGTCTGTGGATGCGTCAAAGTTTTCACCTGTTCAATCTGTCTCAGGTTACACGTGTTTTATCATCAGACTGAGCTTATCAAGCACCCCGCCTCAGGAACCGCTTTGAAAAGCTTGTCATAGATAGCAGGTTTATCTTATTGATTTCTTTCCGTCACATACCTCAGTTATATGACTTTAACTTCCACGTATGAATATATTTTGTGTGGATGACGTCACGAAGATTTCGTTTCCGGATAAATAAAAAGACGTCGATTTCACAACTCCGATCGTGCTACTCTGCAAGTAAAAGTAAATCACATTTAACAAAATATCATAAAATTAGTTTTTAATTTGATTTGATTTTTTAAATATTCGTTTGCAGTGATTTTTTTCCCCCCGTTTTTTTGTTACGAAATATTGTAAATAAATGGCAAATCATCAACTTAGCTAGATCTTTAATCCAAGCATTAATGAATGCTCACTAAATGTTCATAATATATACATTTCTATGGGATTAAAAATATTCATAATATTCCATATGCGTGAAGTAAATAAGCAGGAAAATATCCAAAAGGGGGAAAAAATTGACCTTATGAAATAAAGTAGTGGAGGGATTTTAAGAAACAAAATGGGGAGCAACGAATGTTCTAAAACAAGCAGCCATTGCAACCAGTAAAATATCCTATTCAATACCGGGCACAGAAACACATTGAATCCTCTCTACATAAATAGGAGTCAGAATGATCAATACATTGATCGTGGTCCCTCGAGATATAGAAGAAGATAACTTACCAATGTAAATTAAGTGTACTGAAAAAAAAGTTTAAGGATTTAAAAAAAATTCCCCTAAGATTGCATTTTAAACTCTTTAAAGATCGCCCCCCAAAATTACATAGATCTCTATGTGGTGTATAGTATGCAGTGGCGTAGTGAGGGGGGGGCAAGGGGGGCATCATGCCCCGGGCGCTACTCACAAAGGGGCGCCAAATGGTATATTTTACTATAATATTGTATGGTTTTCGAATGGGGGGGCGCTAAAAAGGTATTGGGGGGCGCTAAAAAGGTATTGTGCCCCGGGCGCGAGTTAAGCTCGCTACGCCACTGATAGTATGTACATCTGTTTGTGGTATATTACGTATATTTATTTTAGTACCGTACTTAAACATAATTGTTAGCTGTTACTTCGAATGGTGTTTTATTTCACATTATTAAGTAAACACTAAGACACCATTCAAGTCCTAATCAAAATATAAGAAACTACAATGTTTACTCTTCACACAAATATCCCCCTCTCTATTCATCTCAGTTATGAGACTTGTACTTTTATGAAGAATGGTTGAAATTTTCGATGGGTCGATGCTCCGTTGTCCCCTTTGTTTCGAGTGCCAAGCCAGCGCTGGTCCAATCTTCTTGTGTGTGCTCTCACCTAGGCGTGCTGGAAGTGAATCTTAGTGCGCAACTGTTTCATGTTTGCCGCCTTGAATGACTTATAATACATCTCAGCTACACTTGAAACTAAATGGACACTGTAATAATAGCTCAATTTTTGTTACATTGTTTCATCAATTTCGTTCAATGCTAAATTATAGTCCCTTTAGATGCACTCGTACATTTACTATATTTTTATTTATATTTTAATATGGCATTCAACCCCCCCTCTCTATTTCTTTAAATGCTAAGTTTGTAATACGTTGACCATTCTCGTTCAATAAACTTTACCCATCATTATCGATTACTCACATCTGTACCGATTGTCCGTAACTCAAAAAGTGGAAGGTCGTTTAAAAAAAAAATATTATTTCTGATGTACTAATGGATATTTGTACTTGTTTTTTTGTATTGTGTTTTCAGTTGGAGCTATTGAAACAAACGCCAGGCCCCGTCAGATTCATTCACCGGGTGTTGTAACACGTGAAACGTAGCTATGAATTCAGCAATCATCTGATTTTATAGCAAACATAATCAAAGGTGCTCGAATAGACAGCTGGTTGTATTATACTACACTTGATGAATTGCTTTTGGAGACAGCACCTTATATTATGTTATAAACACGAATTGCTTTTGTCAGTGTTTGTTAAATTTAACTGTTGTATGGCGTAGTCATAGGCGTGCAACCGCAAATTAAAACAAACATGGTTGAAATGGTGTTGGCTGGATGGTGCAAGTTGTATATAATATATCCAACGTTTGCCATGTCATCTCATTAGCATATCGCAACAGGAGGCATTATGTGGATTACGCCGGCTGATCCTAACTGGGCGGCAGATTTCCCCAGTGGGTATAAACCACAGTTGATTTGAGTTTTCTTGTCCCGAGCTGTGATTTAAACACATCGATCTCATTGAATCCTCCTGATAAAAGTAACAGTTCTAAAAAATCGATACGTTTGCGAAAATCAATTTTTCGTGTTTATATTAGTTTTAAAAAAAAAAAGGATTTTGTGGATTTGGGGGCTTTCGAAAATTAAACAGAAGAAATTTCCGGTGTTTGTTCTGGAAATAGATATTTTGATTCTAATATTATTTAAAAATGTGTTGTTGTTTTTTGTAATGTTTGACTAATTGCAATTAGGCCGGGTGGTAAGGGGAGTGTGGTTTAACAAAATTAGGTTTTCGAAGCATCAACCATTGAAAGTGCATATATGGACTTGTTGTGCACAGTGATTTACCTGGCATATTTTGCAACTCATCTGGAACAAATAGTTTGATCAGTCATATATTTAGCCCTAGACGTCACTTCTACATACAAATTTCAGTTCTTGACCGAGCTACCAGGATGCTTTGAATTTAAACGAACACAAAATCACTCAAATATTTCTACTACTGAGCCACCGTGCCTTAAAAAAAAAAACACATTTAGAAGCTGTTACTTTTTCGAAGGTAAGCCCTGTTGCTTTTAGCACTTATAAAATATAGCGTTTCAAATCTGGACAAATCAGCAGCGTACCAATACCATCAATTATTATATTTATTTACCGATACCCCATTGTAAGAGAGATCAAATCGAGCACGCATTTCAGATCAAGGTCGCCGCCTTTATTCTTTCTAAATTTGGTGGGGAGTTGTTTTGTTGGCGTTACAAATGTACGAAAATCCAGTCTCTTATTACTCTTAATTAAAATTTTTGCATCGTCACCACCCCAATCAGTGCCACCATCCCATCTCAGCGCCACCACCCCCCCCCTCTCGATTTCAAACAATTTCCCGCATCAATAAATATGAAAATAATTTATAGGTGTGGTACTTTTCATTGCTTAATTAACTTATTTGAACCACTCAAAAAAATGCACCTTCAAAAAAAATTCGCAAACAAAATCACCACAAAACTTGATGCTGCTAAAAAAAATAAAAAAGCAAATGGACCTGTTTGTATGGGTCTCTTCGCACCACTAACTAAAAACCCCTGTGATAGAGGTGTCTTTCAAAAAGCACAACGGACTTGTCGAGAGTTCAATCCTCATTTGGGATGTATTATCTAGTTTTGAGTTAAATGTCTCTTATTTCCTCATTGCTAATAGAAAATAAAATCTTTTTGCGTCTTTAATACAGCCAACAACCAGTGACGTAGAAAGGGGGTGCGCAAGGGGGTGCGCAAGGGGGCGCTACGCCCCGGACGACTGATTGTTTAGAATATAATGGGCGTATAAACATTTGTTTACATGTGACGGTTCTTTTTTTCTCGATCTAACTTAAATAACATACTGACTAACATTGAACAAAACTGTTTAAGATCACACCAGAAGGTTTACGCCATCAACTCAGACGAATAACCTGTAAGATTCTGTATTGAAATTAATTATTTACCTTTAATCAAAGAAAAATAATGGTTTTGTCCTCGCATGGATCCAAACCTGCCTAGACATAGTTAATCCGTTCGCGATAAACGTATGTCCAAGTGAACTAATGGGTTTGCGGTGGTAAGGGTGTTGGCTAAATTCTTAGCCAACGAAATCATTCATTATGTAGTTTTCATTTTGTAAAGGCGATCCTTCAGCCGCTGTCGAACTTCAGGAGTGTAGATTGCACAGAGGGTAATGGCAACAATGCTCGGAATTGCGTGTTATGGCAAAATTATCTGCCTTGAGATTTTTAGAATACTTGTTGGTGTCTTAATTTTACTTGGTGGGCTATTATTCTTAAAGCATTCAAAATATTTGACTAAATAAAAGCGCCATTGTTTGCCAGCCATCAGTTATCAATCAAGCTGTAATGTTAGCTACTGTTGAGCACTTCAAACTGACATAAAATAGCCATGTCCATGTCTTACAGATGGATTTGGAATACAATTTTGAATACATTAACTCGTCGCATATGATCTTGCAGTTTTTCCCGCTTCTAGTCGATTTAAACTTGCCTGGCTAACAACGACTGAAATTCTGAGTTTTAGTTTTATGTACAATTATGCAGCTGAACAGGAGTCATTGAAATTTAGTGGAGTCAGTGAAATTTATCACATCTTAACTGGAGTCATCTGTGGTGACGCCCTAATCTGGTGATACCCTGCTCAGGTGACACCCTGATCTGGTTTCACCCCGCTCTAGTGTCACCCGTATCTTGCGGCACACTTCTCTCGTATCAAATTTGCTATTTTCCATCTGGCGTCACCCCCTGTTAGGTTGTCACTTCAGGAGTTCCGCACGGACCCACGAGCGCTACTAATTTAGAGTTTAACCCACTTACAGTTGTGTACCGCCCAATGGGCGCAACTTGTTTAGCGTTTAGACGGGGCGTCACTTGTTTAGAGTTTAAAACAATCTTAGTTGTCCACCGCCCAAGGGGCGCCATTTGTTTAAGAGTTTAAACCACTCACAGTTGTGCACCACCCAAGTGGCGCCATTTGTTTAGAGTTTAGACCACTCACAATTGTGCACCGCCCAAGTGGCGCCATTTGTTTAGAGTTTAGACCACTCACAATTGTGCACCGCCCAAGTGGCGCCATTTGTTTAGAGTTTAGACCACTCACAATTGTGCACCGCCCAAGTGGCGCCATTTGTTTAGAGTTTAGACCACTCACAATTGTGCACCACCCAAGAGGCGTCATTTGTTTAGAGTTTAGACCACTCACAGTTGTGCACCGCCCACATGGCGCCACTTGTTTAGAGTTTAAACCACTCAAAGATGTGCGCCGCCCACATGGCGCCACTTGTTTAGAGTTTAAACCACTCAAAGATGTGCGCCGCCCACATGGCGCCACTTGTTTAGAGTTTAAACCACTCAAAGATGTGCGCCGCCCACATGGCGCCACTTGTTCAGACTTTAGACCCCTCACATTTGTGCTTAATTCGAATTATCTCTCTTGTGAGATTTTTGTTTCAACTTGTTTCAAAATACCTCTCTGAAATTTGTAAAATCTCAATCGCATTTAACGTACCTATGGATTTAACAGACGGTCAGCAGTCATACGTCTTGGTCTCGGCAATTTGAATGTTCCATTATAAGCTACAACTCATGCGCACACCACAATTTGTCTTCTTCCTGTTCTAGACGTTAAGGTCCCCACCACAGACAGACGGCAGGTATCACGGGCATGTTATGAGGCTGTCCAAGGGAGAAGACGATGCTTGAGATGCGAAAAAGCCACATCGAGTACCCGTTTGCTACTCACTATGAACTTTCTCGAGTGGGAAACAACAGAATTCTGTAAGTAGTGTGGTTCATCTTGTTGACCAATCACGTTAGCCTCTCTGTGATAATTATTTTCTTCTTCTTTTAGTTTCTCTTCCGTTTTTTTTGTCGTTTTCTTTTTGCTTTTTTTTTTTTTTTTTTTTGTTCAACTTTTATAGATTTTTTTTTTAAAAAGCCTTAAATCAACTAAAGAAGCAATTCAAATGTAATACGAGGAATCATCCATGCATATACGTCTTCTTAATCTTGTAACGTCTTCACAATCTTGTAACGTCTTCACAATCTTGTAACGTCTTCACAATCTTGTAGCGTCTTCACAATCTTGTAACGTCTTCACAATCTTGTAGCGTCTTCACAATCTTGTAACGTCTTCACAATCTTGTAACGTCTTCACAATCTTGTAACGTCTTCACAATCTTGTAACGTCTTCACAATCTTGTAGCGTCTTCACAATCTTGTAACGTCTTCACAATCTTGTAACGTCTTCACAATCTTGTAACGTCTTCACAATCTTGTAGCGTCTTCACAATCTTGTAACGTCTTCACAATCTTGTAGCGTCTTCACAATCTTGTAACGTCTTCACAATCTTGTAACGTCTTCACAATCTTGTAACGTCTTCACAATCTTGTAACGTCTTCACAATCTTGTAACGTCTTCACAATCTTGTAACGTCTTCACAATCTTGTAACGTCTTCTCAATCTTGTAACGTCTTCACAATCTTGTAACGTCTTCACAATCTTGTAACGTCTTCACAATCTTGTAACGTCTTCACAATCTTGTAACGTCTTCACAATCTTGTAACGTCTTCTCAATATTGTAACTTCTTACTTGTTTATTAGTTCAGTTTAGGCGCTTCGCGTTCTTAAGAAAAAAAGTAACTTGGCCGTGATGAAAATATCAACTAAAGACTTTTGAACTCCATAATAAACAAACCAAAATTAGAAGATTAACGAGTATGATTACAAAATTAGACATGCATTTTTCAGTGCCCACTTACAGCCGTCGCAGTTGAGCGCCCATTGGACGAGCACAGTCTTATAGAACAGCCACGATAAAAATTAATGAAAATTTTTCGATGGTACCGCTATGCCCTTAACAGAAGAAATCTATACATGTATTATGTATACCTTGTTCTGTCTCATTTACAATTGACCATTATTTGATGTCTCCTAATGATATAAATGGTAGTATTGTTTAAAGGTATTGCTAAATAGTATTGTTTCAAGGAAAAGCTATATAGTATTGTTAAAAGGTATTGCCATATAGTATTGATTAAATGTATTGCTAAATAGTATTGTTAAACGGTATTGCTATATAGTATTGTTTAAATGTATTGCTATATAATACTGTTAAAAGCAGGGCCGGATTTACAATTTTAGGGGCCCTAGGCCACCACAAATTTGAGACCCCATTTTGAAAAAATGAAAAAATATATTGCTAAGTTTTTTATTTCAAAAATATATGTTTTTTTATATACTACTCCCAATTTTGGGGCCCCTTATTTTGCGGGGCCCCTAGGCCACGGCCTAATCGGCCTGCCTGTAAATCCGGCCCTGGTTAAAAGGTATTGCTGTATAGTGTTAGCCTTTTAAAAAACAATATATACATTTCAATTTATAACTTTAAATAGATGTTTTATAGAGTAGTGCATCTAATTAATTATGCCCTAAGCCTAACCCCCTAAAAATCTAATTACTCAACAATACTGCTTTATTAACTAAATTAAACCCAATTATATAGCTCTCCTGTGATTTGGCCACGTATTTTATCTTTAGTCATAGTAAAAAAATACTTTTGCTGAAACAACGCTAACTGGGGTATGGCCACATTCATCAGATCGGGTGCCAATACCGTCTGACAACTCAATCCGTCACAGGGTTAGTGTGTAAATACAATGAAGGTCAGGTTCGTTCAATATTTTCATGAAGTTCCTAAAAGGCGAATAGTTTTAAGTTATACCCTGAGATGACCTGAGAATGGAATGTGTACGGAAGATTAGTGTGTAACTTTTAGTCTGTGTTTATTTTGTCCGTGTTTAGTGATTATGTAGATATTTTGATTACGTCATAATCTCCATCGTCTATTTGTACATTTTAAGAACACCGCAAGGTCGATCGGAATTTACCTCGTTCTGACTTGTACATCCGGGAAAATAGACTCGTGACTTCATTAGCCAGTCTATTTTTTTATTGGCTATCAATAGCAATGGTGCGTATGCTAACTTTAAAGGCTGCACCTATTGGTACACGTGTACCAGAATTGAGAAGTTGGGATTAAAAAACGATTTAAAATATTTTTGTTGGGTTTGTAAGACATAATTTGGTATCAAATGAAAGATAGTTGAATGTACTATACGTTTGTAAACTTAATTCTTCATTTTAACTAAAATAAACTACCACAAATGACATTCGAATAGCACTAGTGAAAATGGTGCCGGACACGCAGCGCCCCCTTTCAACTCAAATGGCATCACTGGAAATTTTGAAATTTAGTCACGTCTTCGTGGGCCACATGACATTAAATCTAATAATAGAAAAGAAACACAAAAAATATAACAATTATGTACAGAATAATTTATATAGACTAATCTTATTGCATATACTCTAAAAAAATGATAACACATTTGTATATGCTTCACATAAACATACATGAATTGCTTAGGTTGTAAAATATGTTTCTTAGAGTACAATTATAATTTCTCTACGACAAATGTGTGACTATGACGAGGATGAGAAGAGGCGCGGAAAAAAAGAAATGTTTTATACATCTAGCATCTGACGTGCCACAATAAAAACATGTGTGATACATCTAGCATCTGACGTGCCACAATAAAAACATGTGTGATACATCTAGCATCTGACGTGCCACAATAAAAACATGTGTGATACATCTAGCATCTGACGTGCCACAATAAAGACATGTGTGATACATCTAGCATCTGACAAGCCACAATAAAGACATGTGTGATACATCTAGCATCTGACGTGCCACAACAAAAACATGTGACACATCTAGCATCTGACGTGCCACAACAAAAACATGTGTGACACATCTAGCATCTGACGGGCCACAGCAAAGACATGTGTGATACATCTAGCATCTGACGTGCCACAACAAAAACATGTGTGACACATCTAGCATCTGACGTGCCACAACAAAGACATGTGTGATACATCTAGCATCTGACAAGCCACAATAAAGACATGTGTGATACATCTAGCATCTGACAAGCCACAATAAAGACATGTGTGATACATCTAGCATCTGACGTGCCACAATAAAGACATGTGTGATACATCTAGCATCTGACGTGCCACAATAAAGACATGTGTGATACATCTAGCATCTGACAAGCCACAATAAAGACATGTGTGATACATCTAGCATCTGACGTGCCACAATAAAGACATGTGTGATACATCTAGCATCTGACAAGCCACAATAAAGACATGTGTGATACATCTAGCATCTGACGTGCCACAACAAAAACATGTGTGACACATCTAGCATCTGACGTGCCACAACAAAAACATGTGTGACACATCTAGCATCTGACGGGCCACAGCAAAGACATGTGTGATACATCTAGCATCTGACGTGCCACAACAAAAACATGTGTGACACATCTAGCATCTGACAAGCCACAATAAAGACATGTGTGACACATCTAGCATCTGACGTGCCACAACAAAAACATGTGTGACACATCTAGCATCTGACAAGCCACAATAAAGACATGTGTGACACATCTAGCATCTGACGTGCCACAACAAAAACATGTGTGACACATCTAGCATCTGACAAGCCACAATAAAGACATGTGTGACACATCTAGCATCTGACGTGCCACAACAAAAACATGTGTGACACATCTAGCATCTGACAAGCCACAATAAAGACATGTGTTACACATCTAGCATCTGACGTGCCACAACAAAAACATGTGTGACACATCTAGCATCTGACAAGCCACAATAAAGACATGTGTGACACATCTAGCATCTGACGTGCCACAATAAAGACATGTGTGATACATCTAGCATCTGACAAGCCACAATAAATACATGTGTGATACATCTAGCATCTGACGTGCCACAACAAAAACATGTGTGACACATCTAGCATCTGACGTGCCACAACAAAAACATGTGTGACACATCTAGCATCTGACGGGCCACAGCAAAGACATGTGTGATACATCTAGCATCTGACGTGCCACAACAAAAACATGTGTGACACATCTAGCATCTGACGTGCCACAACAAAGACATGTGTGATACATCTAGCATCTGACAAGCCACAATAAAGACACGTGTGATACATCTAGCATCTGACAAGCCACAATAAAGACATGTGTGATACATCTAGCATCTGACGTGCCACAATAAAGACATGTGTGATACATCTAGCATCTGACGTGCCACAATAAAGACATGTGTGATACATCTAGCATCTGACAAGCCACAATAAAGACATGTGTGATACATCTAGCATCTGACGTGCCACAATAAAGACATGTGTGATACATCTAGCATCTGACAAGCCACAATAAAGACATGTGTGATACATCTAGCATCTGACGTGCCACAACAAAAACATGTGTGACACATCTAGCATCTGACGTGCCACAACAAAACATGTGTGACACATCTAGCATCTGACGGGCCACAGCAAAGACATGTGTGATACATCTAGCATCTGACGTGCCACAACAAAAACATGTGTGACACATCTAGCATCTGACAAGCCACAATAAAGACATGTGTGATACATCTAGCATCTGACGTGCCACAACAAAAACATGTGTGACACATCTAGCATCTGACGGGCCACAGCAAATACATGTGTGACACATCTAGCATCTGACGTGCCACAACAAAAACATGTGTGACACATCTAGCATCTGACGGGCCACAACAAAGACATGTGTGATACATCTAGCATCTGTTGGGCCAAGAGGCGTAGCTGGAGTGTTTGGCGCCCGGGGACAAGATTCATTTTAAAGCGCCCTCTTTTCCTTTTTTCAACTCTCAAACCCATTATTTTCATCAATAAAATAATACCAAAGCACATTTTGGCGCCCCTAACTAGCTGGCGCCCGGGCACGTCTGTACCCCCATGCCCCCCTACGCTACGCCTCTGGTCAGGCCACAACAAAAACGTGTGACACATCTAGCATCTGTCGTGCCGCATACGGGCCTTGGTTGGGCTATCCTTGCTATAAAAGACTGGTGGTATAAAGTCCCTATGCCACCCATTGAATCAAAATAATGTTTGAAAATTTCATCCTGCAATTTAAAGCCTGTTCATGTGATGTATAATACAAACGATTCTGTTTGTTTGTTCCTCCTCCATTTAACCCCCTTCTGAAATACCCCCCCCCCTTTTTTTCCCATTATGTCTGCCAAAATACCAGGGGCATTGAAAGAATGCAAAGAACCACTTGAAGACCTTCAGCAAAACATCATGTCATCCTCATGACCACACCCAGTCGTCCTGGGGCTGGCCATCCAACTTATCGAATTCCAATGAGATTTATTGAGCCGTCTTCAAATCGATCGAACGGCATCGCTGTTGTCAGGTGATTGCTAGCACAAAGGGACCGCAACTGTGTGTGTGTGTGTGGGGGGGGGGTGAAGGACCGGTTCAACGGTGACCTACCAACTAAAAGCTGTTCACTTTTGTTGTTGTTATAGTTGTATCTTCTAAGTCTTCTGTGTAAATAAAAACTGTTCACATTTCGGGATAACGCGCACGATGAGATGTTGGCTGTTGGTGGGTAAGTGTCATTGCGGTTCATTGGGTCTGAGACAAAGCGCGTTTATGTGCTGGCAGATTGTGGCCATTCGTAGGAATGAGAGCGTCCTTAGAACACAATGTGGCGCCATGTTGGTTTGAGATATTTTGTTGTTTGACACGTGAGTGACGTTATTCAAAAGGATTGTTTCGTGTACACTCTGATACGTTTGATCGTATCAATGCATGAGTTCACGTTTGGTGAAGATGATAGCCAGCTGCCCAAACTGTTCATTTTTAAACCACCTTCCCTTTAATTAATCTTGTCCAATAATAAGATAACGAATTGAATGAACACTTCCCCTAACCGACGGTTTAGCTAATCTTCTTATTTTTACCCCGGGCTGTATTAAAAAGAATATATCTTGTATGAAATAGGTCTAGTCCTTCAGAAAGGCCTTTTTACCTGAGAACTGCGTTGGACAGACATCGTTGTGATAACTATAGGAAGAAATAAATAATTTCAAAACTAATTCTCGACAACCCCAGCTCGACTTTGTAAATTGTTATGGCTGAAATCATAAAAAAAAATAAAACTTACTGCCAGACCCTAACAGTTTAAGAACCTCTAATTGAAGACTGTAGTGCTAAAAGTACTTAAGTCACATTTTTGTCAAAATCAATCTAAACTGTGATCTTTTCTTACCCAGTTTAGCCAAGTGTACTGCAGAAATTTGAACACATTAAAATGTACACTAGGCCCTTAATTAAACAAGACAAAAAAAGAAAATAGTCATATTTTATAGACGAAAAGTTGATTTGAGCTTGATTATCTCAAAATGTGCATTTTGTGACTTAAGTACTTTTAGCACTAAGGTCTTCAATTTCTTAGTAATCATGCGGGTGGTAGGGGGTGGGTTTTAACCATAGAAAAAGAACAAGCCATGCTGCCAATGATTAATATGTTTCTTGCCTGCATCGTATTCACAATCCAAGTCAAAGCCATTTTGGTGGGTCGAGAGTGTGATGCTGGTTGCTATCGTAGTGCTTCTGCTTATATGCTTCTTAATGAATGGACATTTAATTGTTCTTTTCTGAGATATTACTGGTTATAACACTCTATACATCAGGGGGTTGTTAACCAGGGTTGTTCTTGACACTTTGTGTGTGGGAGGCAGTCAGTAGGGGGGGGGGGGGTGTGCGGGAAGACCTAGAAAAATCACATTGATTTGCATTTAATTAGCATCGTTTTACCAGGTTGGTGAGGGAACCATATGTTCAATTCTACATGGGGTATGTAAAATATATGTTCAACTCGATATGGAGTATGGGAACCATGTGTTCAACTCAAGGTGGGGTATGGGAAATTTTTAAAACCAAAATCTGGTCCTGCACAAACATAGGATAACTTTTTAGCCGTGCAAACATCGGTCAATAACTTAATTTAAGTTTAATGTATTCAACTATTGTGATGTTTACTTACAGACCACCTGGACCTCTTCCGTCCTCAAAGCTGCCCATCATCCCCTCTGCCACGGCCCCACAGGGCTCAGACAACAGGCTAGTTCCAGTACTTTCAAATAAAGAAACCATGGGGGCTCTGAAGGCGGCTGCAGACCTCTACGAAGGTGACGATAGGCTCAGGATTCTGGAGACCAGATTGGGCGTTTCGGAAAAGTCAAACAGGGCTCTCCTGGAAGAGGTTATTCGAATGCAAGGAGAGCTCAGGTTGATGGTCAGACGTAATGAAGAGAGTATTAAGGTGAGGGCAAGTGGAAGAAAAAGGATCTGCTGCACGGAGAGTTGCTAAATTAAATTTATTTTAAAATCCTATTGACTTCTTTCATAAAAAAACAAGTTTGCTATACACTTGATTGGTTAATGAACATAAGTAGAGAAAATAATAAAAACATCTAATGATTATACATGTGAACTTGTTCATTAATTGGCCTATGTGTTGACTTTATCATCATTTAGCAATTCTTACAATTTATGCAGTGTGTCTATTTTGAATTTGCTGTAAAATATAAAGATATTACAAATAACCACTATAATTATGCACATATAAAGATGTTACAAATAACCACTATAATTATGCACATATAAAGATGTTACAAATAACCACTATAATTATGCACATATAAAGATGTTACAAATAACCACTATAATTATGCACATATAAAGATGTTACAAATAACCACTATAATTATGCACATGATATAATAAGAGTGTTTAGAAATTATACTAATCTACTTACTTGTGCATACCTAAAGGGAAGTCATTCAATTTGACAATTAAAAAATTAGAAGCAGGTAAGTTTTATAATAATTGCATTTTGCCTTTATAATCTTATAAGAGGTCTTAGTCCTGTAAATCTTCATTGGCAAAATATTTTTAATAATTCTATTAAAATATATTTTTTTTTACTGTAAAATCACCCATACAGGATGAGCAGTTATCTCGGCAACAGATCGAGAGCTCCATTCGTATAGTCAACGACCTCATAACAAAACTCTCACTTCGCATAAAAACTGCAGAGGACAAAATATTAGAGGAAAAGTCTGCCCTGTCTTCTCTGATATCTCACACAAAGGGAGTAGAGCAGGCAGTGGTAGCAGGCCAGCACACCATAGCTGTCAAAAAAGATTCACAGGCTTCCAAGTGAGTTGTTGCATAGTAATAAATAAAGGTGTGCCTTTATTAATGTATATCTCATATGTAAAGAAAAACTATTGGTTAATGTTACTTTAATCTTTTTGTAGGTAATGGATTTGTTTTTTTAAAAGGATACACTATTTTAGAATTTCTCAAAGTTCATTGAACTCTCACTGAGCATTGTCAAAGTACTTGACATCTAGATTCATTTTAGTTTGAATTTAATATAGAGTTATGACTGGGGTGGGTGGATTAGGGCTCACTGCTTACAGCTTGTCAAGTCTTATTTTATGAATTAAAAGTAAATTTAACTTACAGCTTAAAAATTTAAAATAATTTTACTATTCCATTTCTACTTACACCCTGTAATTCAAGTCTTAAAAGAACATTAGTTTTCAGTGATTCTATATATACAATCAGATAGTATCAATTATTTATTTAAAAATCTGATTTCTAGATAAAACATTTGGAGATCTTTCACAAAGGCTCAACAATAAGAAAAGCATATAAAATCTTTAAAAATACATAGATTGATGGTTTTGTAGTTGTCAAACAGTTTATTTCTGTCAATTTAAGAGTTGAATTTAAATGTTTGGCAAATATTTAAGAAGATTGAAATTTTAAATGGTTGAATATTATAGTTGTAAGGGAGATAATTTGAATGAAATTTTATAATGACTAATCTTGAATTTGTTCAGAATTCAAGAACTCACCTTTCAGCTGAGTGAAATTCAAAGAAGTAAAGATCAGCTGGAGAAAATGACATTTAATTTAACAGAAGAGCTGCGAGCAGTGAGGTTAAAAGTTGAGAGCCAGGCAGTTGAGTTATCAGGAACCATAAACGATTTAAGATTGAGGTCGAGGAGATTGGAAGAAGAAAATAAAATACAGGTAAAAGTTACAGGAATATTTAGAACAATTTTTAAAAACTCTCTGTAATCTTTACATATTATTTGGGATTAGCGTAAACAGTTTTATAATGTTATTACCTTTAAAAAAAGAATTATGCGCAATGATTTTTAATTTTTAAAATTAAGTTGATTGGGCTTTATAATTAAATAAAACCTGTATATATAACTTACTATCGTAGCAAAGGGGATTATGCCTGCAGGACAAATGTCTTAAAAAATATAAAAAATAGAAACCACACAGGACAACCACTTTAATCATATTGAAAACTTACAAATAATGATTTAGTCCATAAACTATTTATCTCCCTAAGCTGGATGCAGTAAGAAAGCAAGGTGATCTCTACAGCAGCACAGAAACAAACACAACACATCTTCGAGGTCAAGTTGAGACTCGGTAGGTTTCAAGCCTTAAATCTTTAAACATAATTTAAGCAATCAATTTAATTTTTGTTAGCACATAAATGTGACTTATATGTCATTAATTAATTATTTTTTAAATTTATTTTTGGGAGTTGGCGATTTTTGTTAGGATAATTTTTTAGAATGTGCTTCTCTAGGTTTTTCTTGGGATTGAAAACAAATGCCTGTTTGCAATTGCTCATTTTTTACCACACAACCATCCAGCAACCCATATATGATCTATTCACACTTCTTAAATATTTATCTTGATATATATATATTTTTTAATTTGCCAAAGATCAAGAATTAACGTTTTTAAAAATTGTAATGACATACAAAGTTTTGTGCAGCTACTTCAATCAAAGATTTGTTTTCATTACTTTAAACAGGTTAGCTGAATTGAGAGATGTAATAATGGAACTTAGAACAAGGCATGAGCAGGAGACTAGTGAGAGAAGGAATTTGGAACAACAACTTCAGCAAAAGTAACATTTGCTTGAATATTATTTTAAAGATTACCTCCCTTCTTTAGTCAAACTAAAATAAAATATTTTTAGATTTTACCTATTTTTTAAAAAATTGTTTAGCTTCATTATTTTCAACACATAATTATTGCTGTTGTTATTGTTTAACTTTAATTTTAATTTTTTAAAATTATTATAAAAAAAATAGATTAGAGGAATTAAAATAAGATTTATCACTTCATCCCAGGGTCAATGCCTTACAACAAAATCTGGCAGAGCAGAACCGCAAAAGAGAGGAGGCGATGCATGCTATGGATATGATTCAAAGAGACAGGGAGCACTGGTCTGAGAATGAAAAACTCAAACTACAGGGCAAGATAACAGAAACAATGGAAGACGTCAACAAGAGACTGCTAAATAAAGAGATCAAGCTGAGGGAGGAGCTGCAGGAAAAATATAAACAGCTGGAAAGGGTTAGTTGGATAATTAATACAGTTTAAAAAGTGGGAGCTCCTTTTTATGCAGTTAGCTTTTTTTAGGTAAGGCACTCGCTTTTTTTTAAAAAATAGAGTTTAAAAATAAGAGTTACTCAAAAAAAAAAACTATCTTAGTTGCATTTTTAAATTTTTTTAGTTAATCAACCAAGAACAACAAGTAAGACAAAGGTATGAGTCAACGCTGAGAGAGGAAAATGATAAGAGGTGGCAAGGCCTTAAGAAACTCAGTGATGACGAGATGGTCGCTATAAGAGAAACATTTCAGGTGATTTAAAATAGAGCTGATCCTGGGCTCAGTTACTTTCCTTTTTAAGAATTGGGCTAGGGTTTTATTTCTGGTCTTTAGGGTTTGAATTTCTGTACATTTTAAATATTCAAAATTTAAAATAGTAATTGGTGGTTAATGGTAAAGAAAAAAATATCAGTTGAAAATGATTTAGGCTAACTTTTTTTTTTTTGGTCTAAAAAAAACGTAAATTACAGTGCACATGATTATTTTATTTAGTATCATTTGTTATAAATTGTGTTATTCATAGGTAAAAAAATTGTTTAATATGAAACTTACTAAACAGAAAAGCAATAACTTGAAAGTTTCTATCGCCATTAAAAAATATAATTTTTAAAAATCTTAAGTGTAAATGTTTTTGTATGAAAAAATATGACTACCACTTCTAAAGTAACAGACTACATGCAATGAACACAACATAAAGTAGATATTTTTTATATTCAGATATTGGTGATATAGTGGAGTCTGATTAATATTTTGAGTTATAAAATAATTGTGCATTTTACTCTAGTCTGAGAGACAAAAAAACAAAGAAGCTGTTCAGAAATTGGATGAATCTATAAGTCTTATAGAAAAACAGCTTGCAGAACAGAAGAAACAGACAGACAAAGTAGTGGCTGCTGAAATACAATCAAGGTAACAAAGTTAACCTTGCTTTAAAACTCCATAATATTTAGCCAGCAGTTTGAACAGTTATCTACTTTTAGAATTTTTTATAATCCCAATCATGCTGACTTATGCTCAAGTGTCCCAACCTTTATGTTGTTTGTCCATTCATTAGTATTATGTTATTTTTAAACATACAATGCCTGTCACTAAACTAAATGAATAGCTGAAATAAACAAATAAGCATTCTTAATTTTTAAAACTATTTTCAAAATATGCACTCAAAATGTTCAAGTCAGTTGTGTTAGCTGCTAATTCTACTTTTTATGATTGTATTAAAATCTTAGACAGCTGATAATGAACACTGACACAAATAAGAAATTGGAATATATTTAAGATAGTCAGGGGATAATGGATCATTATCTCAGATGAAAGTTTGTCAATATTCTAAAAGTCAGCTGAACAAACATACCTTACCCATGAACATCCAGGCGTTAATAAAAATTTTAATAAGATAAAAAGATGTTAATTTTTTTAGGAAGCAACATGAACGGTCAACCAATGAAAAACTAGATCATTTGAATGAAAAGTTGTCTTTGGCTGCAAGTTCCTTGCAGACAGCAATTGGTGGAGTAACCGGAAATTTTGCATTTCACACAGATAAGGTAAATGTCAAATTATTATTTTTTTCTTTATCAAAATTTCTGATGGAATCAAATGTAACTTTAAATGTCATGGGAAAATATTTTAAACTAGTTTCCCTTCTTTTGATTTTTTTAAATGCTTGATTTATCAATTCCAATGTTAAAAAATCATTTTATGTTTTAACAAACCCAACCCTTAAATAAATGTGTAATTTGATGCAAAAAATGTATTGAAAGTCAGAGTAAACTTTTAATGAATTTATTTAAGTAGTCAGTGGAGTATTATTCATTTCAACACATAATTTGAGTCAATTTATTTTAATGTACTCAAAACTTGTGTACATTTTTGACATGACAGTTACAGGAAAATGGGCATAAATGTTATGTAAAATATTTTAGCCAACTAAAATTTGTATGTAATAACAGCTAAAAGCTGAGATGAGGTCATTACTGGCAGCTTCAGAGCAGGCAAGTGTACGTGCCATAGCTGATCTAGATGCCAGAGTACAAACTGTTAAACAAAAAGTCAATGGACTGGAACAACAGCTTGATGGCAGGATATCTGAGGTAAGTTTTTAGATGGCATTAGGCTTTATTTTATTAGAATTAATGCTAAAACTGCTTTCACTTTTAGTGCAAACATCAGAAGTATTATAGTTATTTAATATATAAATGCAATATTTAACAATCTGGAACGAACGTGCATTATATCTACATACATCCTCAGTATTTTCTATAAACTTTTATCTAATAGCATGCATCATAAATAAATATATACTTGTGTAACCAGCCCAATGTAATATCATATGGTAAAAAATTTATTTCTTTTTAATAATTCAAGTTCAAGAAAATAAACTGGACTACAAGAAAATAGAGGATAAATATTAATGATAACTTCACAAATCAAAGTCAGTTTCAGGCTGTAACTATTCGATGAAAGAGGTTAATTAAAGTGACTTTATTAATTTATAAACATTTTTTTTCTACCTCTGTTTTAAAATGGATGCATGCATGCTGTTTCCAAGATTAGATATGGCTTTTTGTTTGAAAAAAATCCTGTGTTAGAATGGCCTCACATTAGGCTAACTAAGTACCCTTCATGAATAACTTCTTCTCATGATCCCAATATCTGCGTAATCAGAAAAAAATTAATTAGTGTGTTATTCTTGATAAGTTATGTATATCTCAGTCTGGCCACCATTATATTAAAATTTGACCATTTTAGTGGAAAAAAAAATTAATGCTGTTTTATTAATCAATAAATTAAAGTTTTGATTACAAATGTTTACAACTAAATCAGGTTATGTTCACAGCTGAATTGTATGGAATAGCAAACTTATTAGAAAATGATCTTGATATAATTTATACTAGATTTCCTTTAATACAAATAGATTTATAATTATTCCTTGGTCCTTAAATATCAATACTAACTGCATGCATTGCATGGTCCAACCATTTCATTTGTGCAGGCTCTTGCACTCGTTGCATATCCTGAGGTATTTGCAAGTATTTACACAAATTTATATTCATTGTTTATTGTTTTGTGTCTACCCTAATGTTGTCCATTCCAATGGTTAGTTTTAGACTTCTGATAATGAGTTTAATCAGACAACCCAATCTTGCATTCTCTTTAATTAGGAAAACAATCAATGAAAGATGTGGATTCACGTTTGCTTAATGAAATCCATTAGGCTTGCTGATATCAATGCAAATTAACAAAAAATAGTAATTGAAATATTTAATTAAATAAAATTCTTTCATGAATATTTAAATTAGTTAGCTCAAAAAAGTGTTGATTATTGATCAAGGGGGATAACTAGCAAATTGTTAGCAATGCAAAACTTTCACTGCACTAGCAATATGTAAGCTCAATTTTATTGTATCGTAAATATTCTATTTCTTGCATTCAGAACTAAAAAATGGAACCTTTAAAAATTATTTCACTAATTAAATTTCATGTTCATACTTTAAATAGCAAATAAATTGTTTTATAATATGCATCATATTTTTAGCATAATCTTGTATGCCATATCCATGCCACGTTTTACTTCTTACATTTTGAGAAATTTATTTTTATCAAGCTTTCCCTTTTATTTAAAACTTAGAGGTTAATTCAAAATTAATGTTACCTCATGAGTAAAGTAAGAATATTGTCAGTAGCATTATTTCAAAATGCATTTTGTTTCACCTTCACCTTAGATACCATGGCACACACATTTTTTTAAGAAGTAAGAAGTGTTTGCTTAAACCGATGACTCCCAGGTCATTACATTAATGATTTACTCCCTTACATGACTGAAATAATGTAATAGGATAATTTGGGTCTACATGAGGTATGTGTATAAAGTGAACAAAATGACAAAATTGGGGTGTGGGGGGGGGGGGGGGTGGTGTGGAGTAAATTTGGGAACGACCTTGTAACAAAGTTTTTGTCTTTTTTTTTTTTTTTTTATAAGAAGCATGACATGACTCTCAGAGAACTTTAAAATAATATAAAGTGCATAAAATATTAATTTTATTTGGTCTTCACTTAACATATAAGCACATTAAGCAAGTCTCAAACTTCCATACAATAGCTTCTGTGACAGATTTAGCTAGCTACTTTTATTGTAAGTGTAGGCCTTAATATACAATCATATATTGGACACATATAATACATGCATGTTGTAACTTACTGTTATGATTTTAAAGATTTAAGCTGTGTTAATATTTTTCTTGTGAATAAACAA
This sequence comes from Omphiscola glabra, assembly GCA_964017045.1. Lineage (NCBI taxonomy): Eukaryota > Metazoa > Mollusca > Gastropoda > Lymnaeidae > Omphiscola > Omphiscola glabra. Next base: position 15,279,377 of record OZ024795.1, read on the forward strand.
TACATAAGAAAGGACAGAGAAGAACAGTATGCAAAGAAAGCAAAACCAAAGCTAGTGATACTAACAATATTTAATTAAGTATATAGACAAATTTCTATAAAAATACAAATTTGAGTACAGAAGGAAAAAAAAACAACAGTGTAACACCATCATTGTTCGGCGTGATGCTGTTACGTTTTACTTGCCAGCTGGATGTAATGATTTGCATCTATATTCTAATCAGTTAATCACTTTCCCTGTCATCCTCATCTCTTCAATAACATGAGACAGAAGTTTAGTCATCACTATAATATTTATTTATCACTTGACACAATAATAATAAAGTCTCCGATAGTGGAGAAAGATAATACATTGTCTTACTGCTTCACATAAGTAGTATCACACACAAGCTGTTATAGAATGAAACTTTGTTAGTGCACAATACAAAACTCCATACTGTTGATCCTACATATCTATAACCGTTATTTTCTTCTTCTGCCCTTGACATTCATCTCATCTACTTCCTGTCCATATTAATTTACTAAAACAATACATTATCCAAGATGAAATAATCGTGTTCACATTTGACTTGTTACAAACAGTATGAAATTATAGCAAGTGAAATAGGTACACTCCTCAAAATACAAATATTAATTTACACACACAATTATATAATGCCTGGTATAGCAAAAATGTCTCCCTCACTCTCTCTATCTGTCTTGCTCTCTCTATCTGCTAAGAAAGCACACAGGCTGTGTATAGGGACCAAGTCAAAAATTCTAATACATAAATTCTAGAAATTGCGTCACCTAAAGGCATTCTTTAGAATTAATAGAACTCATTCTAATGTAAGCAACCTTTTCCCAGCCATGAAAGTGACAGGCAAGGAATGACACAGCACATTTAAATGGTGACTCAACATCAAGGCCATACTAATCAGACAATTGGTGGTGGCTAAAAATAACTCTGTGTTGAAGTTAAAAACAAACCATATGCTGTACTAGGCTATATTGTAACAACATGCTACCTAGGCACACATTGGTTTGCACAGAAAGTTTGAGCAAGGTTAAAATTAAATGTTTTAACCATACATAGAAGGTAATATTAGTTTTTTTGGGAAAGAGGATAATAGCTGTGTTTACTAGTAAAAACAACAACTTGTCGTTGTCCTGTTTTCTATCTATAGCACTGCAGGCGTGCGCTACAAAATATAAATAATTTAATAATAGTAATTTATTTTCGTTAGTGTATTTACAAATGTTTCTGTCAGTTTACAATCAGGCAAGATTTATCCTTCTACTAGATGTCAGGTGTATTTCAAGACTATACTTGTTCTTTTGGTCAAAGTTCTAGTTGTTGTAATTTTGTATGTCTTTTTATGGAGTGATCATATGGCTTTAAAAGATAATTATTTTTTAAGAAAATAAAACTGTTTGCCTTGAGTTTAAGAATTCTATTCTTTAATTCTCAAGTTTATAAAAAATATATATTATTCTTTAATTGAGATGATTAGTTATAAAAAAAGCTTTACAATTATTATAAAAATATAACGGCTTATTGATTACTTGATACTGTCCTCTATTGCTTTTACATTATCTCTCAACCTTGATAAATTTAAATTGTTATAATTAAACCTGAACTCAACTGGAGAAAAGAGAAAAAAAGAAAGCATAGCATACAGAAAATCATACATTTATATTCAGGACTAATTAAATTTGTAACACGAATAAAAAAGAACTAAATCAGTTTATTTCTATATCAGTTTATTTCTGTATCTTTATAAGCAGAGCCTTTATTTTAGAACAAAAAATTAGTCCTTGAATTAAACTCTCTCTTTCCATTAAATAAATGCTGCACAGGCCGTGGAATTAACTGAGGTAAAATTGCTTTTCTAATTCAAAATGATCAGACAATTTTAAGGAATCAATAATCAGATATTTTAATTTGGTTACTGACTCATTAAAATTACCATATTTTACTTACTATAAGACGCACCTTAATTTTTAAGCAATATTTTTTATAAAATAAAATGTTTACCATTTTTATATTAATTTTGAGTATAAGACGCACCTGCTTATAGTCCGTAAAATACGGTGCCCCAACAAATTTGTTTCTGTTCATAACTCTTTGGGGTGGCTCATCTTTTGTGATCCATAGGCTATCATCATATTTGGAACTCCTGACTTAAAGAAACACCATTTTAAAAGTAAGACCTTGCACCTGAAGCCTCTTTTTCATGCCATATATTTTCTTCCATCAGTCATGATGTTGATTATTTTTATATACAGCTTTTTTTACTAAAACCATCCATTAATCTGCAGGCCACAGCCATCCTTGCCCAAAATCTTCGGGAAAAGGTCGAATCTATTTCTCTGTGGCAGGACGTGACAAGTCAAACCATTAGGGAGCTGAACCAGAGCATCCAGGGTTTACCTAATGAGGTCGGACATTTTTTTAGTAATTTTATATCTCTTTTTTGGTGGGACTGGTCACTGAGATAATTGTCAATAAATAAATATATTCGTGGGTATTATCTAAAAATAATTTGGGTTTCATTTATGTTTTGAAGTAAATTCCCGAACTACAGAGAAAGAATAATTTTTCATATCTAATGTAAAAATATATAAAAAATTTGAGTGAACTGCTTATTAAAGAGCAAATGACATTGCTGTAAAAGCTAATCTTGAGTCTTTTACTTAACTCTTCCATGACAATTTTTAACATGTGTAATACAATAATTTCCTGCTGTAGATCTATGCTGTTGAAGAAAAGCAGAAGCAGCTGAAATCTGAGCTGGACTCAAGGATGATATCAGAAGCTGATTCCAGGTATGTGACCAGTTGATCAAATTAAATATTTGCTCTGGTGGATTAAGAAAAGTTGGTTTATTTCATCAGGCTTTTCCTCCCTTTCTCTTCCTCCTATTCTTTTTCCCTTGTTCTTTTCCTCTATTCTCTACCTCAAACCTGCAACTTTTTTTTCATGGAACTGCAAAATCAAACTCACATTTTTACTAGTGTCACATACATTTACCACAGCTGTTTTCAGCATTGTTAAATCCGGCTAGTAATTTTAGTTTTTTTTTTAATATGCAAATTCAAACCCATTCTTTGTGTTTCAATAGCATAATAAAACTGGACGGACTGCAGAATTTATTTTTTTAATAATTAAATTTGAATATGCCACTGCTGTAACAGCAGCTGCTATTAAAACACAATCAGGCCATTCATTAATAAGACTTAAAATTGTTTTGGAATCTCTTACAGAATCAGAGAAATTGAGTCACTTAAGCACGAAGTGAATCTGCTGAAAAACAGGAAACAACCACAGGCAGTTACCGCAGAGGAAATGGAAGAGGTGAGATTAAAATTCCAAATTAGACGATGCATTAGTTCAGCGCTTTATGAGTCTTTATGCACAAGGCAGCAGCAACTGGCACACATGTTTTTTAATTGGTTACCAGTATTATCTTTTCAAATTGTTTTGTCTTTATGGGACCTTGTAGAAAAGTGCAAGTCCATGACTCACAAACTTGAGTAGCATTACACATGTTTACTGACAGAAACATTCAAGTGAAAAAGGAGCTACACACTTGTTTAAATGCAGAGACTGGCTCGTTTGGTTTTAATTCATTTGCTGTCATTCAGGGCAAAATGAGTTTCCCTGTGACAATGTTAGAGTTTAGTAGTCAAAAAGTGGTGATGTATTTGTTAATAAGGGGGAGAGATTGCAATCAGGTTTGGTAAAAGGAAAGAAGTGAAACAAAGTGTGGGTAAACCTGAAAAAAAAAGGATACCACAAAACAACAAATGTATCTGCAAGAGGCCTTCATCAGAGTGCATGTAAAATAAAATAAAAATAACACTTAAATGAATGTAATATCTGAGAGGACATCTAGATGATTGTGGTATATATATTTTATATATTTGATTAGTAATTATACATGTTAAAGATTAGAAAGTTTTTGTATAAAAATGTTGTTGATGTAAAAAAAAAGATTGAAATAAAGGGATTTTTCTTTACTTCATTTGTAAATACAGACCTTTGAAATCTCATAATCACCAACATCATCATGTCTCTTAGTCCTTGAACTGCTGAGGCATCACAGATGACATGAAAACTATCCTTCTCCATTCCTCTCTGTTTTCTGCACTACGCAGTATAAATAAATTTCAATATTTAGCTGGGGATATGAATATCTATAACTGTTTTTTTTTAAATAGAGCTTTAAATAATTGATGACAATGCGTGAATCACTTTTGTTATAATGATAATTCATATTGTTCCCAACAGGTTCAACTGTCAATAAGAAAATTAGCTGAATCTGTCCAAACTGTGAAAACTGTTATTGGGATGAAACTACAATCAGAACAAAAAGCAGTAAGTGAGGATGAGTGAATTCATTTATGTTGATGTTTTCTTGTCAAATTTGGAACTGTTGAGATCTTGAAGGAATTAAACCTTAGTTAGCTGTTGTGTATTTTGTTAAGAATCTTTGATCATTTTTTATTTGTTAGCTTTCAAATACAATTTTTTTTTTGTTTAGAGCACACAATAGTCTGACATTACTTTTACTTCATTTTTTTTAGTACTGTGAATTTGATAGCAATAGCAATCTTTACATTTTCTCATTTCAGCACCAACTCAAACGTTATTTTTTAATTTAATTTTTTGCTTTAATATAATTTTGTTTCTTCTTGTTATTAGTCATGTATATCATAATGAATAATGGTTAATGAAAACATTTAAGATAAAAATAGTGAAAATCTGGTGGGTTTGCTCAATATTTTTAGTATGATTAGGACATAATTAGTATAATTCAAGATATAAATCAAATAATTCACAAGCTTTTCTTCCAAGCATCCATAAAATTTGGTCAGATTTACAAAATGAGAAAAGAATTGAATGGGCTTGATTAGTTGTGCCTTTATTGGTATAGCTTTTTTTAAAAAGAAACACAACCTTTCAGGGTCCCTGTAACAGCATTGTAAGCATTGCATACTGCAATACATTGGGGAGTGCTAGATGCCCCCATCCCTTGGGTATCCCAAATCATATGGCAATTGCAATGGACACAAATCAGGCCCAATCATTAACTTGCCAAGAGATCTCTCATGAACCATATATAGCATGTAAATCATTTTGTCCTGGGCTAGTGTCATGGTCATCTGTGCCTTAACATGACAAGGCTAACTCATCAAAAGAAATTTAATAATCTCAAAGCCAACTGTGCAATGAATTGCAGACAAAAATGCAAGTCATTCTATAATACAACTGTAACTATTTCTATATTCTTCAACATATTTAACTGAGCATTCCCTACTCAAATTTCTAAACATAAAGTGAAAGACCTCAGGCTTTCCCCCACCACATCTGCATGAATTTATTTAAACTTCTTTGTTGTAGGCAGTTAATTGGCTGGAAATTTCATGGATTATAAATTTTTTTGGTTAGTTCTTTTCTTACCATTATTATTATTTGTTTCTAACTTATTTATAAGCTTTTATTGTCAATTTGTGTCGATAATAAGGAATACCTTTGATTTAGAAGATCTTGTCATCTGGAGGGGTTGGGTATATCAAATGGGTTCTTGAAACCAAAAAATAGCCTCAATAATGGTTTTAGAATTATAACGCTTTCTAATCGATTCTATTCAGTTCAAAAGTATTACTCCAAAGTTTAAGATTTTAAATCAACATTCTTAAAATGAATTGAAAATCTAATCCAGAAGCAGGCAGCTTATGTTATACCACCATTGTTGTGGCTTAAAGGACTAATGCTATAGGAGGATTCTGAGGAGTAACTTGAGATTTTGTTTATTTCTATTAATTATAAACAAATTTTAAGCTTACAAATAATTAGATGTCTACCCATGACGAAGACCATATGTGAACACATGACCAACAGTGATTGTGAACACTTGATGGTGACAAATGTTGAGCCCATTAAACATCACTTTAAACATTAGGACCTTTCAACTCAGCCCACTTGTCACTTTCAGCGTTTATCAGGTTATGAAGATCTCCAGATTCAAATCAACAGGCTCAAAAGTCAGATGGGTATTCACTCCTTAATGCACACTTCCCTGCCTGGCCTGAATGACAGAGAGTCGGAAATGGAAAACTTCTGGCAACACGACATCACACAGGATTTCGCCATTGGGCGTAACAGGCCAACCACTAGCAGAATAAGCTCAAGGAGTTTTAGCCACTCTCAGACCAAAGCAAAACCATTAAACAAAGACCTGCCTAACAAAAACATTAATAAAAAAAGTGACCAAACTTTGGATAAGGTTTCAGAAGCCGGTGAAGGCCAGCCAGATTGGGATTTGTTAAGCTCGGTTGCTTTTAATTCATACAAGCAGGACAACGATGGGATGAATACAAACAGGTCACAGCTACAGAATCCTAATGCGTATGGTTCAAAGCAACAGATGGATAATTTAAACCAAGCAAACTCTCCAAGTGATGACTGGGATGACAACCCAGATGATGATGAAAAAGTCTCACAGCCGCTGAGTAAAAACGATGCTGTCAGAAATCATAATAATAAAATTCCCAACAAATTAGAGTGGCTTCCAGATACACCTGACGGCGGCAGCGCTCAAAGCCATTCCAGCAATAAAGATATGGATGCTGGAGATGGACCAAGTCAGGGCATACATTCAGAAACTCTAAAAAATAGCCCCAAAAGTAAGGTCAATGCGGAATGGGATGACGCAGGTGACAGTGTAAATGATGAGCATGACAGAGACGCAGATAAGAAAAGAAATCCTGCAGAGATGACATAGATGACACAGAAGGTATTCTCTTGCTTGGCTTTAGGTTGAGTGCAGTGCTTGGGAAAAGGGTTTTCACATGTTTGTTCTAATTTTATCATACTTGCATCAATGCTTAATTAAATCCTTAAAATGAGGGTCTTGAATGAAAAATTGCAGCTGAATTTTCATAAAGCAGAAAAAAAATTAACAGAAAAAAATGAAAGCCACATATTTATTTCTGGAACACAATGCCATATTTATGCTTCTTCATGTAATTCTTCACATAATAAAGTTTCTTAAAACGCGACATCCAAAGGCTTAATTCTAATAAAAGGACACTTATCTTAGAGTTAGAGATGGCACATTCTTTGAAGAAACAATGCATGCCTTTAGCAGAAATATTGATCTCTTAATTAAGAGTTTTACATTCTGCGTCTAAAAATGTCATCAGTGATAAGCTAACTTATTATCAGTTATACAGATTACAGCTATATTTATATTAGAATCAAGCTATTGTGTTCAAAAATATGGATGAATTTTGCTTTGCTTGTTCTAATTTTAGATCCCATAATAACCCACCACATCATTATATCAATGTTCTTGCTTCTTTGTATTAACCATCAATCAGTTTAAAACAGTTTTGCTCTTTTAAATATATATTTCTGTGTATGTATGCTTGTATAAATATTTTTAGTTTTCTGTGCCAATACAGGAAAACATGTCAATGAAAATAATAAAATGTGTACATTGTCAACAAACAAATAATACCAACAACAGCATTATTTACTGATATAGTTTATCTTATTCAACACAAGATAATATCTCAGTAGAATTATTACAACAATCAAACTTATATTTTAAAACAAGAAGGCACAAACTGTATCCATGTAAAACATGAAGATTATTGAAAACTGCCAATAAAATGACGTCAAGCTCAATAAAACAAAAATAAGGTTGCCTACTTTGGCTGAATATGCGTGTCTTATGAATAGCTTGCTTTTTAAAACTGATAATAGTTTGGTGGAATCTATAATTAACTCTAAACAATCTTCTTTTGGTTATTACTTGAAATATTTAAATCTGTCAAGGTAAATAATGGAACAATTTCAAGAACTTTATGAGTTTTTTTAAGTTTCTCTCATAGAGTTTTTAAAGAGATCTCATTTGACAGTGAAATTGAAAGTCGACATGTACTTTTAGCATTTTGGAAAATGAATTAAGACTCTTTTGTAATGTGCCAGCATTTTCAAAATTAATTTTTACAGAAAAAAAAGCAACCTTTACATTACTTGAAACAAAAATTTAAGATTTTATTATTCTATTTTGCCTTCACATTTTCCAGCGAGAAGACAATGTTGAGATGTTACAGGGAGAGATAAAGAAATTGCAAAAGAAAATTGAGCCAAGAAGTAATGTCGCTAATGATAACAGAGATGACAGAAGAGCTGATGACCGAAGGTAACTCAGATATACCCAGTGACCCAATGACTGGTTTACCCTATGACCTCTGTGAGCTACTACCTGTAGATTTTATCCAGTTTTAACTGCTTCGAGAGCTTCCTCTTGTATAGACATGGGTTTTATTAATTGAATGGTTTTCATTTTTTGTACCATGCAGTTAATTTTCAGTTAAATTTTTTGTTGTTGTAATAATGTGTATGATAAACTTCAGAGAAACACAGATTTTTGATATTTCTACTAAAATAAACATTTTTAACTTTGGGGTAAAAGAGCATTATGTAATTTTTTTTTAGTTAAAACTATTGACAATCATTTGATAGACATAACATCTTACAGAGATAAATGAAGGCAAGATTCTATGTCTGTTACAAATTGAAAATTAGATGTTCTAAAAAGATTATTCATTATAATAACAATTATTCTAAGTTTTTTCCCAAATGAATTAAGTATGGTAGTTTGTTCTTGGTAATTCAAAATAAAGTATCCATCTCACATCAATATGTAAAAAATATTATAATGATATATCCGTTTGTATTTTAAAAAAAAAATTACATTCTTACTTGTGGAAACACGTTAATTTTAAAATTAATTTTAAGTGAAATTGATACAAATACAGTTATTACATATCCTAAAACATGATACGTTATTTAAGAAATCTAGATCAGTGTTTCCCAAACCTTTAAGTTTGTAGAACCAGCGGATAAGTCTTGAAGACGCACCATAAACTTGTGCAAGATTTATTAATTATACTTTTATTTATTTGACCATCATTGTTCATGTTGTGCGGACCAGGAACTTTGGGTCTGCATACCACCATTTGGGGAACACTGACCTAGCTTATTGTACAAATTTGGGCTACTCTTCAAATGGAATAGAATTTTTGAAAATTATTTAATTGAAAATATTTAAATTAAGAGAAGATTTTCGACCTTTATTCAATTTAATAAAAATAGGTTGCTTCTATTCATGTTCAAACTGTAAAGCTGCACTGTTGTACAAACTGTTTACATTTATCCATTTTATTTTTCCATGAATGTTATCCATACCCTCTGTTGTTTATTTAAAGAGAATATTTGGAAAACAAAACTCTACGTCAATTTGAGTGAGGCAGTAACATAAAAAGAATAATAAAAAGTTCTTATTTTTTTTTAATATAACATATTTTTAAATGTAGAAATGAACACTAGAGATTGTGTCTCGATCCTTTAAATCATTGCATTCAATATCATGTTTAACATTGCAGCTACCAGATTAACCATAGAACCACTTTGTTAGTTCCTTTGTTCTCAGTTTAAATGCTAATGATTGTAATATGAGGAGTGCTGCCTTCAGGTTGAAGCAGTATGACATTATAACTCACAGAGTTGGGGAAAACCTGTAGCAGTATGACATTATAACTCACAGAGTTGGGGAAAACCCGTAGCAGTATGACATTATAACTCACAGAGTTGAGGAAAACCTGTAGCAGTATGACATTATAACTCACAGAGTTGGGGAAAACATGTAAGATCACATGAAAAAAAAAATGTTTGTTAAAAATCAAGCTAACTGCTGTAACTATTTAAACATGTCCATATTGGTAACAAGGGAAACCATAAATTTAACCTACCAAAGTAGAATTATGCTAACTACATTTAAAGCTATCCACACATTTAAATCTGTATGAATTAATTTCGACCTCATGTTTTGGATCAATAATCAATCATTGTGTGACAAATTGCCTTTAAAAACTATAACAAATTTTAAAAATGTTCAGCAATACTACCTCAAGACACAAATATTTTCACAAGATTTTGTTTTCTTGAGACCTGTTAAACTGACCTAACATTTTGGATTTTTCTCAAGGTATTCTCCAGTATGTTGTAAAATATTTCACATTAGGTTATAATGCATTTTTTTCATAACAGAAGTTGCTATCTTTTGGTTCTTTTTTTACACTGAAGTTTTTTTTTTTTAAATCAGCTGCAAACAAATCTTTATTCATAATTTGATATCATATTCATTGAGGGGTTGTAATAAATATTTTCTGTCATTCCTTCCAAACTCAGATGTTGTGTTAAATATGTTCTTTCTTTCCTGCCCTAATCCAAATGTATTAAGTATGTTCTGTTTTTCCTTCCCAACTCAAATGTTGTATTAAGTAATTTAAATTATGTTTTCTTTTCCTTCTTAGTTGTTGTTTTTTTTTTTTTTTTAGACCCTGAAGTTTAAAAAAAAATGTCTGTTCATTTTCTTCACTATCATTGTTTATGTTATTGTTTATGTTATTCATCCTTATTAATGGGAGTTTTTAACCTTTGTGTGTGCCATGACCTTAACCTTGGCCTGATGTCCTCTTCTGTTCTTCTTGCAACAAATTTCCACTTGTTTGGTTTTTGTGATCCTATCTGATTGTTATTTTTTAAGATGAAATTTTTTCTATTTTAATATTTAATGTAAACCGTCCAAACACATTTGTGATATTCAGAGATGGGGCCTACTGCTTTTTTTAAAGTAGGTCATACTGAACTTAGGCTATTTATAAAACCAAATTTTTTACAATTTATAAATCTACAATATATATGTGTACATAGTTTTTTTTCTATGAATCTGAATGCCAAACTTTTTTGAAATGTTATTTTTAATTAGAGAATATTATTTTGAATGAATTTATCTGCATAAGACCAAATCATTATCTATAATACAGATAAAATATCAGAATAAAGATAAGAGTAGTGGCTCTTTCCATTGTGTATGATAAGACCTTAATGAAATAGAAATTTTAAAAAGCTGAAATTTAAATATGTTTTGAAAATTATCTTTGCTAAATATATATTTTAAAGAGCTTTTTCAATATTGTTATGTTTTAAAATCACATTCTCATTTATAAAATATTGCTGAAAACTTAAGTAATAAACGAAAATTGAATAATTTTTCTAATGCAAAAAATACACATGTATCTGAGAAGATTACTGTGAAGGAAGGGAGATTACGCCACTTCTTTACAGGGAAACAATTCATTACCAGCTCATGGTTTGACATTGTCATTCAATTTTAAATATTTTAAAGATGACTGTCATTCTTATGTACATACATTTATCTGATCATTAATAACTTTTTCAATACAATAAATTACATAACCATTAGGTTAAAGCAGGGGTGAGGAACCTGTATGTGGCTCTTTGATCTTCCTCATTGGGGGCTCTTTGATGCTACCAGCAAATAGATAAAAATGTAATGTTTGGCTCTTTGGCATAAAAAGTTTCCCAAGCCCCGGGTTAAAGTATAACATGTTGTGATTCATTGACATATTTAATATGAGTTATTTAAATACATTTTTTTTAAATAGTCTATTTAAGTTAGTCATTCTTCGCACAATTTTATATTTTCATTGATTTAATAATTTTAATGGATAAAACAAAATGGTTTATAATTATTTAATGAATAAAGAAAATGTAACTTTAATATTTAAAAAATGTGTTATACTTTTAATATATTTTTATAGCTTAGTTCTTACGAAGTTTTTTTATTGCAATTAAACATATGTGGAGATGCCTATCAAATAGAAAATTATATTATTTTTCTAAATCAAATTGTTTTAATAGACAGATAGAGTGAGATAGAGAGATTGTGTGGGAGAGAGAGAGGAAGGGAGAGAGAGAGAGAGTGAGTAACCTTTACCCCAGGCAGGCGAGTATTCTACCAGGTGACATGAAGAATAATGAACTTCTTAAAATTTGTTTCTGTAAATGCACCAAATTATATTTTGTAGGTAGAAACTACTTGGTTTTTAATCGTTGGACATAATCCATTCAATAAACTGTTGCTTAATAGAGGCCTGCATTACATTGTTGGCAGGGCAGGATTAACCAATAGGCAAACAAGGCACGTGCCTTGGGCACCAAGCGTTTGGGGGCACCACAAGTCCTCAAGAAATATTTTTTTAAAAACAAATTTGAACAAGATCAGGGGCCACGGGCAGAAGGGGGCACCCATGTGGGTTTGTGCCTTGGGCACTAAAATGGCTTAATCCGGCCCTGCTTGTTGGCGTATGACACTTAGAAATATATAGAGCTAGCTATAGTAAGATATTAGTCTTAAAAGTTAGAAAGATAGAGAATTATCTGGCTGTATTAAGATATTAGTCTTAAAAGTTAGAAAGATTGAGAACTATCTGTATTAAGATATTAGTCGTAAAAGTTAGAAAGATTGAGAACTATCTGGCTGTATTAAGACATCATTCTTAAAAGTTAGAAAGATTCAGGGTTTGCTGGCTATATTAATATTTGTCTAAAGAGTTAGAAAGATACAGAGCTAGCTAGCTATATTAAGATATTTATCTAAAGAGTTATAAAGATACAGAGCTAGCTAGCTATATTAAGACATTTGTCTTAAGACTTAGAAAGATACAGAGCTAGCTGGCTATATTAAGATATTTGTCTTTAGAGTTAGAAAGATTGAGAGCTAGCTGGCTATATTAACGTTTGTCTTAAGAGTTAGTTAGATACAGATCTAGCTATTTTAAGATATGTGTCTTAAGAGGGCAGCTAATCGACACAGGTAATGGTATACACACAAGTGAGTTCATGAATAAAAGGACTGCAATGAACAAGCCGTGCCAGATGAACGAAAAAGTTCCCCAATAAAAATAATACGAATCACTCGCTACATTCTTTTACTCTTGGCTTGTATTGAAGTCGTTACCTACTGGTGTGCATCAAACAGGGACAGCTCAGGGTACCGGCAACTCCGGCAGTTGCCCGGGGCGTCATGTGCTTAGGGCGCCATCAACGATCTTCGAAAATAAGAAAAATCATTTCATGTGGGCGCCATGGAAGAAAAATAGAAAGTGTAGTAAAAAGATTTGTTGACCTAAAGGCTAGCAAAAAATGGTATCGATAGTAAAGAAAAACAATTTTATCGTTCATTGTGTCAAAAAATACTACAAGGTAATAAACTCATTAACTAATCCCAAGTTTTTTTCCTTGCACAAATTTTTTTGTTTATACATATTAAGGGTGTCAAAGTTAAGCTAGCCCGGGGCGACAGCAACCGTTGGACCGACCCTGGTTTTACAACCATCGACCATGACAACAATCTTTTCGCAATGCAAATAATTATAGGCCAATCGTTTTTAATTGGTCTCAAACCGTCACTAAAGATCTCGAGTTTACCCGAGTGGCGTACCTAAGATTATTGCCATCCAGGGCGGCTCAGGTAATATTTGCAGTCATTCTAACGTAAAAACTCTGCATTAGGTAAAAAAAATACCGCCCCTTCCTTATAACGAAGAAAGTGCCGCCCCGCCACTTGCTTATTCCCTCCCCATTTTAGACGAAAAGAAAGAATGTTGAGTGATATATTTAGCACACTGTTTGTGGCGTCAAGTAACAGTTTGCAGTATAAAGTAGGCATTAGCAGTATAAAGTAGGCATTTGCGGTATAAAGTAGGCATTTGCGGTATAAAGTAGGCATTTGTGGCATAAAGTAGGCATTTGTGGCATAAAGTAGCCATTTGTGGTATGAAGTATCCGTTTTTGGTATAAAGTAGCTTTTGTGGTATAAAGTAACCGATTTTGGTTTAAAGTAATGTTTGCGGCATAAAGTAACCTAATGTTGAAACCCACAGTACATTAGAACAATTATGACAGCAGAGTAATGATTCAACATCTAGACCTAGTGATTTTAGGGGTCATCTTAATGTCAATAAAATAGTTGAAATGTGGGATTGTTTTCGATGAGAAGAGGCTGAAAATTCCGACCAATCTTTAATAATATAGTTTTCTTACACCAGTGTTTCCCAGAGTGTGGTACGCATACCCCTGGGGGTACGGCAAGACTTTGGTAGGGGTACGCGATGTAAAGGATTTTATATATTTTTTATTGCTATTAAAGTATAGGCAATTATTTTTTTAAACGAGGTGTACTCGGTATTAGGAAAATTATAGACAGGGGTACACAGATGTTTAAAGAATGGGAAACACTGTCCTACACGAAGTATTTGACAAATGAGCTGACTTTGTTGTTTTTTTGTTTCGTGTTCTTTGTTTTTCAGTGTGGTCGGCCGGGAAGAAATGATGGGGGGGGGGGGGGGTATAATTTTTCTGGCTGTCTATTTCAGACCTCGTCCCCTCCAAGTCCAAAGAAAATGATTTGTTTACGTAGAATGGTACTGATTTATTTTCAGAGCACAAGATACAGGCTCCAAGCCAAAACGAGTCGGAGGAGGCTACACGTACTAGTGAACAAGGAATGGACTATATTCTCCGACCAACTGATTGATGGCAATGCTACAGTTACGAATATAAAGCTATTGCCTCGTTTCTAAAGTAAAATATTCACGTCCAATTCATGAGTTTCAGAACCCGGAGACCCTTTAAAAAAAATGATGAAACAATTTATTGATTTCTGGAATGTAACAGATTTCAACTTTTAGTTGACAATAAGTTTGATCGAATTGTGTTTGAAATCTTAGAATGCCTCCACCTGGCCAAAAGTTACGGTTTCTCTCTTTTTTTTCTTTTTTTCCCCTCACACATAACAAAAAGAAAGCAAATAAATAACCGGCTGGTGTTTACTGTATTTGAATCCTTATTGCATATTGCAGACCTGTTTACCCTCAAACTCTTAAAATCGTGCAATATCATCACAAAATCGTTCAATACATTATATTAATAGTACAAAAATAAACAGTCAGTATATATAATGTATGTAATGTATGGACCTCAAAATCGTACATTGTACGCCAAAATCGTAAGAGTAAACAGGTCTGAATTATCTTTATTGAAAATATCTTTAAATAAATACCAATGAAATAAATATGCAGCATTTTAGAAATAATTTTTATCGCATTCAGTTCTGAAATTCACCACGTAAGCTTTTCAACTTTGCTAAAGTACATGCTGGGAAGCAAGGCCGAGTTTAGACTTGCTGAGGCCCTAAGCTAAACAAAGTCCAGAGTCCCCCTACCGTTTGAAATTACATGAGGTGGTCAAAGAAAAGTAAAATATATATATATATATAGCTGGCAGATTGTGAAGCCCTAAGCTGTAGCTTATTAACGTATACCTAAACCCGGCGCTGCTGGGAAGGATCTCCTCATGCATCTTTCCTTCGTCCTCTGCCACTATGCATTTTATTGTGTACCATGTACAGTCATAACAGGTTCTATTTTGATGTTGATAAACAATTTGTTGCACTGTAATGTTCATTTTAACAAAAACATCCAGCATCATGTAAGTCAAGTTAGTAAGAAAACGTTTTCACTTGCACATCGTATTGCGCTTCAATAACTGGCGCAGGAATCAGGTATGGGGAGCCATTGCATTGTGTGATTTCAAAATTACAATACAAATGTGTACTCGTGGTAACTAGTAGGCTTCCAAAGTTCTTATCTGAATAGAATCGGGATGAAACTTAACGTTAGCGACTAATGCGAGCAGCGGCACGTTAAGGGAGCTGAGTCTTAAGACTGAGGAGGGTTTAGATAGTTCTTATTTCCCATTTCGATTCGAAGTGACAGGACGTGATAAATATGGCGAACAGAGTGCAAATCGGTAACTCATTCAGTGTAGCTATTGTCAGTAGCCTCTACAATGGACTACGATGAGTCACTTCCTTGTTTTGTCACGTGATACGTACCAGCCATTGGTAGGCTTTCTGCTACACATAACAACACATAACAACAGATAACAGCTGATCAGCCATTGCCATTATCATAAATTCTAAAGCAAAATGTTTGTCTCCATCAGCGCCTCCCCAGTGTTAATTAAAAATTTTACTTTTCAAAATATTCTTGAATACACGCGTTTCTTTAAATGACATTCATTAAATGTGACAATAATTATAATTCAGTTATGATTAAAGGAAGAAAGTTGTTTGAAGAAAAATTTGTGAGCGACTAGTGAGTTGCAGACAGCCTCCCGGAAGTATTACTTGTTTTTACACGTATCACGTGACAAAACAATCAATAAATCGTAGTCCATTGGTTATTAGATGGCGCAATGTGATCTTAAAGATATTTATATGTACCTAACCCTTTGATTAAAAAAATATATTTTTTAAAATAATAAAATTAGAAGGAAAAAAAAAAAGAATTTCTACCAAAGAAGAGTTTCAACGCATAAAGATAAGAAAACAATGTATAATTTATTACATTACTAAAAATAAAGAATTTGCGGAAGTGCAGATGAGCACCCTATAGATGAGCACTCCTCGTAGCCAAAGGATTCGACTTGAATGTAGATGAAACTTAAATATGTTTTATTTTTAAATGATTTTTAAAATATACTTACTGTACAGACTGGTTTTGCGCAATGCATTTTGAGAATTTTAAAATTATTTTCTACGTTTTATTACGTTTATATTCTTCTTTGATATAATTTCTTTTTCAAATATATATATATAAATTTTAATGTGTTCTACTTTTTAATATTAAAATCGTAATATTAACATGATTGACAAGGGTAGAATTATGGAATTAGTTGCTTTAAAAATACGACTATTTACAAAATTTAATGTTACTTAACTCTTTACCTAGGCATACAACTAAAAAGTCGATTTTAACGGCTTTTTTCTGCCCCAAACCTATTCAACAACACCTCCACACAATCCTACTGCTCTTACCTGAGCTCCCGTACCAACGCTTTCCCCCACCGTCCACTGAATTCAGATGATACCTTTGCGGTGATCGACCGAGCGAGATAGCCACGTGTGTCACAATAAAAAATTACGCTGGACAGCAAGATGGAAATGCGATAAAAAAAAGTCTTTAAAAATAGCCGCTATTTCACAGTAGTTAGAATTTGACATAGTGGGGCCTCTTTGAGAAAAAGTGGTTCTGCCAGGGCGCAAGAATCGAACAATTGTATAAACTTTCAATTATTTTTATTCAAGTTAGTGTTGAAATTTGAGAAACCTCATTTATGCATCATTATTATATAATGAACTCATTTCATTTATTTGCAAATATTTTCTCCCATTTCTATCTTGTCATGCAGCAATGTTTTTACATTTATGTTTCCGACTGTATTAATTGATTTTTTTTTACTTGTTCCGATTCCTTTTAATTTTTAAATGACCAGTGTGAACATACATGTTTTGTGTTTACATTTTTGAACTGCTGAACTACACTGTGTTATATTGTTATGTCACTCATTAAACTGTTCCACACTGGATATACTGAAAGATTTTTACATTCATTTTATTGAAAAGAGAATGCCCTTAACTTTGTACTAATTTTAATGCATGTTTAAAATATATATTTTTTATTAAGAATTCCCTTCAATCTCTTATTTATATTACGCTTCAGGTGTGACTCGTGGACTGCTTCCTAATTCACTGCGTCCTAATCAGCGTATGTGGTATTAAGAGTGTATTATAAATAATTCTTAACGTTTGAAAGAAAGTATGGTTCAAAATGAGTTCAATAGCGCGCAAAATATAATTCCTGATAACTACACTAAAACTACAGCTGCGTTTGGCGCGTAATATTTTCTTTTTGGAAAATGAAATCGTCTCAGATTAAGTATGGTGTAAAAAAAATCTATTAAAAAGTGGTTGGGACATCAGAGTATTTAATATAGTTAACAGGCGTGTAATAAAAAGTGTGCATTGACATATCATGGGGGAACGGGTGTAGCAAAAATTGGGATTTTTAAATGTGCGTTACTTGAGTTCTTGTTTAGTAGATCGAAAGGTCATGCATTGCTGCCGCCAGTAATTGGCGGGCTATATCTAGTTTGTAATAATTAAATAAAATATATGTATATGTTAGACAGCGCACTTCTAATCAAAATTATACATCAAACTTTACACACTCATATATTTGGAGGCACAATGCTAAGGGTGTGGCACACTGGGTGGTTGCCCGTGAACATACAAGCGTAGGGAGCCCCTTCTAATCTGTTTATGTCGATCAATATCCAGCTACAGGTCGAATATCACCCAAGAAATCGTCGCTGGTAGTCTTTTTTATAACGCTTTCCCTTTAACACATCAAGCCAACACTCCACCAGCCCAACACTCCATCAACCCAACAGTCCACCAGCACGACACTCCATCAACCCAACGCTCCATCAACCCAACAGTCCACCAGCACGACACTCCATCAACCCAACACTCCATCAACCCAACATTCCATCAACCCAACACTCCATCAACCCAACACTCCATCAACCCAACACTCCATCAACCCAACACTCCATCAACCCAACACTCCACCAGCCCAACACTCCATCAACCCAACACTCCATCAAACCAACACTCCATCAACTCAACACTCCATCAACCCAACACTCCATCAACCCAACACTCCACCAGCACGACACTCCATCAACCCAACACTCCATCAACCCAACACTCCATCAACCCAACACTCCATCAACCCAACACTCCATCAACCCAACACTCCATCAACCCAACACTACACCAGCCCAACACTCCACCAACCCAACACGCCATCAACCCAACACTCCATCAACCAAACACTCCATCAACCAAACACTCCATCAACCCAACACTCCATCAACCCAACACTCCATCAACCCAACACTCCATCAACCCAACACTCCATCAACCCAACACTCCATCAACCCAACACTCCACCAGCCCAACACTCCATCAACCCAACACTTCATCAACCCAACACTCCATCAACCCAACACTCCATCAACCCAACACTCCATCAACCCAACACTCCATCAACCCAACACTCGACCAGCACTACACTCCATCAACCCAACACTCCATCAACCCAACACTCCATCAACCCAACACTTCATCAACCCAACACTCCATCAACCCAACACTCCATCAACCCAACACTCCACCAGCCCAACACTCCATCAACCCAACACTCCATCAACCCAACACTCCATCAACCCTACACTCCATCAACCCTACACTCCATCAATCCAACACTCCACCAGCTCAACACTCCACCAACCCAACACGCCATCAACCCAACACTCCATCAACCCAACACTCCATCAACCAAACACTCCATCAACCCAACACTCCATCAACCCAACAATCCACCAACCCAACACTCCATCAACCCAACACTCCATCAACCCAACACTCCATCAACCCAACACTCCATCAACCCAACACTCCATCAACCCTACACTCCATCAACCCTACACTCCATCAATCCAACACTCCACCAGCTCAACACTCCACCAACCCAACACGCCATCAACCCAACACTCCATCAACCCAACACTCCATCAACCAAACACTCCATCAACCCAACACTCCATCAACCCAACAATCCACCAACCCAACACTCCATCAACCCAACACTCCATCAACCCAACACTCCATCAACCCAACACTCCAACAGCCCACGACTCCATCAACCCAACACTCCATCAACCCAACACGCCATCAACCCAAAACTCCACCAGCACGACACTCCATCAACCCAACACTCCATCAACCCAACACTCCATCAAACCCAACACTCCAACAACCCAACACTCCATCAACCCAACACTCCATCAACCCAACACTCCATCAACCCAACACTCCACCAGCCCAACACTCCACCAACCCAACACGCCATCAACCCAACACTCCATCAACCCAACAATCCATCAACCAAACACTCCATCAACCCAACACTCCATCAACCCAACACTCCATCAACACAACACTCCATCAACCCAACAATCCACCAACCCAACACTCCATCAACCCAACACGCCATCAACCCAACACTCCATCAACCCAACACTCCCCCAGCCCAACGCTCCACCAGCCCAACACTCCATCAACTCAACACTCCACCAGCCCAACACTCCATTTAACCCAACTCGCCATCAACCCAACACTCCATCAACCCAACAATCCACCAATCCAACACGCAATCAACCCAACACGCCATCAACCCAACACTCCATCAACCCAACAATCCACCAACCCAACACTCCATCAACCCAACACGCCATCAACCCAAAACTCCATCAACCCAACACTCCACCAGCCCAACGCTCCACCAGCCCAACGCTCCATCAACCCAACACTCCACCAGCCCAACATTCCACCAACCCAACACTCCATCAACCCAACACTCCACCAGCCCAACGCTCCACCAACCCAACGCTCCATCAACCCAACACTCCATCAACCCAACAATGCACCAACCCAACACTCCATCAACCCAACACGCCATCAACCCAACACTCCATCAACCCAACAATCCACCAACCCAACACTCCATCAACCCAACACGCCATCAACCCAACACGCCATCAACCCAACACTCCACCAGCCCAACGCTCCATCAACCCAACACTCCACCAGCCCAACGCTCCACCAACCCAACACTCCATCAACCCAACACTCCACCAGCCCAACGCTCCACCAACCCAACGCTCCATCAACCCAACACTCCATCAACCCAACAATGCACCAACCCAACACTCCATCAACCCAACACGCCATCAACCCAACACTCCATCAGCCCAAGACTCCACCAGCCCAACGCTCCACCAGCCAAACACTCCACCAGCCCAACGCTCCACCAACCCAACACTCCATCAACCCAACACTCCACCAGCCCAACGCTCCACCAACCCAACGCTCCATTAACCCAACACGCCATCAACCCAACACTCGATCAACCCAACACTCCATCAACCAAATACTCCATCAACCCAACACTCCATCAACCCAACACTCCATCAACCCAACAATCCACCAACCGAACACTCCATCAACCCAACACGCCATCAACCCAACACTCCATCAGCCCAAGACTCCACCAGCCCAACGCTCCACCAGCCAAACGCTCCATCAACCCAACACTCCATCAACTCAACACTCCACCAGCCCAACGCTCCATCAACCCAACACTCATCAACCCAACACTCCATCAACCCAACACTCCATCAACCAAACACTCCATCAGTCCAACACTACATCAACCCAACACTCCATCAGCCCAACACTCCATCAACCCAACACTCCATCAACCCAACACTCCATCAACCAAACACTCCATCAACCCAACACTCCATCAACCCAACTCCCCATTAACTCAACACTCCATCAGCCCAACACTCCATCAGACCAACACTCCATCAGTCCAACACTCCATCAGCCTGACACCCCATCAACCCAACACTCCACCAGCCTGACACCCCATCAACCCAACACTCCATCAGCCCGACACACCACTAACCTTTAAACCCTATAAAACATCATTTTCTTTCTTTTAAAAACATCTCTTTGCACCTCATCACCACTAATCCACACATTACCTATTTTTTTTCCACCTCTTCAACTCTACTTCTCTCATTGCTCACACTTAACTCCCCTGCAGCTATAATCACAAAATTCGTCGATAAATCTGAGTATCCTTCTAGCTTACAACTGTTTTGTTGGCTTATCTAAATTTCTCGGTACTTTTCGTAAATAGCTGTTTCTCAAAAGGCGGCTTAGGAAAACCTGGATTCAGCAATGGGCGCCGAGAAACCACGACGCTAATGTGATGTGTTATAATTCTCTGTTTTTTTTTTAAAAAAAAGATGTTATGGTAAGTGGCAGTGGGTAGTGCGGGTGGAGTGGTTGGAGGTATTGAAGTATTCTTTCCGTCTCACTCACTTCGACTCAAACAGCGCCATGATTAAACACTGCTGTCAATGAACTCTCAACGCTATCGGCATTGTGTCATCTCCATTGTAGAGATGATTTTTTAAAAAACTATTTAGATCAATGTAAATGGACCGCTTTTAATTTAAGTGGCTGAATTCCCAAGTCTTAAAAAGAAAAGGGACACCAAGATTTTAAAAGGTGGAATTCAAAAAATAATAATTGTTTGTCAACCTTGCAATTGTTGAGATGCTGATCAACTATCAACACAGGGAAAAATACACTTTGTAAGAAAAGGGCTTTTCGGAGAGCAATTAAGTTACTAATAAATGTTGCTAATCTTTTTCTTAAAATGTTGTAAGTTTATGTTTACATTTGATTTTCTTTTTCCATCTGCATCTACGATGTCAATTATAATCTAAATCACCCTCAATGAATGGCAGAGAGATGCGGGATGTTTTCATCCTCTGTTAAGCAGTTTCTTGCCTGGCTGTGCGTAGAGTGTATCATAAAGTCAACGTTTCCCAGGATTTTAAAATGTTCTCCATTTGACAAAGTTTATGCTAGAAATGTCCCATAAAGTAAGAGTAATCCAAGAGCTAAAAACCATGCCGTTGTTTTGACTTACGTTCTCAAACGCATATGAAGTATAAAACATGTTTGGATACCGTTACGAAAGAACATCTGGATTTGACCTATTTAATGCTTTTATGGCGTTGTTAAATTAAAACTAAAAACAAACAAAAAATTTGGTAAAAAAATCAACTTTATATTTGATAAAAGAGACATTACCATTTTCTTTAGTGTCTGATTATCCACTCTTTTGATTCAGATTTAATGCACCGTCAGTGAAAACGATATATAACCTTTCCAAAATATTTAAACGCGAAACACACAAAAAAATCAATTATATAATTTTGCTTTTAAATATTATTGGCCAGACACAACATGTCTTGCTATAAAATAATTCTGTTAATGAAACTGCACTGCCCCCTTTTCAGTCCGTTCGGGATTGGTAGCCATAGAAACGTTTGTGCGACAACTGTGAGGACAATGACATTTCGTTATAAAGATCGTCAGTTAATTCAACGGCTTGACGTCGCAAACAAAGAAAGACATAAAGATTCCGTGTGCTGGTCACGTGGTATCACAAACAAAACATACGTCACAAGGCAAGGACGGTAGAATGGAGGCGGGTTTTAAACATGTTTGTACTTCGTGTTTACAGGATTGATGGAAGGAAACAAAGACTTTGTATCGTATTTACAGTATTGATGGAAGGAAACAAAGACTTTGTATCGTATTTACAGGATTGATGGAAGGAAGCAAAGACTTTGTATCGTATTTAAAGGATTGATGGAAGGAAACAACGACTTTGTATCGTATTTACAGGATTGATGGAGGGAAACAAAGACTTTGTATCGTATTTACAGGATTGATGGAAGGAAACAAAGACTTTGTATCGTATTTACAGGATTGATGGAAGGAAACAAAGACTTTGTATCGTATTTACAGTATTGATGGAAGGAAACAAAGACTTTGTATCGTATTTACAGTATTGATGGAAGGAAACAAAGACTTTGTATCGTATTTACAGGATTGATTGAAGGAAACAACGACTTTGTATCGTATTTACATGACTGATGGAAGGAAACAAAGACTTTGTATCGTATTTAAAGGATTGATGGAAGGAAACAAAGACTTTGTATCGTATTTACAGTATTGATGGAAGGAAACAACACTTTTTATCGTATTTAAAGGATTGATGGAAGGAAACAACGACTTTGTATCGTATTTACAGGATTGATGGAGGGAAACAAAGACTTTGTATCGTATTTACAGGATTTATGGTAGGAAACAAAGACTTTGTATCGTTTTTACAGGATTTATGGAAGTAAACAAAGACTTTTTATCGTATTTAAAGGATTGATGGAAGGAAACACCGACTTTGTATCGTATTTACAGGATTGATGGAAGGAAACAAAGACTTTGTATCGTATTTACAGGATTGATGGAAGGAAACAAAGACTTTGTATCGCATTTAAAGGATTGATGGAAGGAAACAAAGACTTTGTATCGTATTTACAGTATTGATGGAAGGAAACAAAGGCTTTGTATCGTATTTAAAGGATTGATGGAAGGAAACAAAGACTTTGTATCGTATTTACAGTATTGATGGAAGGAAACAAAGACTTTGTATCGTATTTACAGGATTGATGGAAGGAAACAAAGACTTTGTAACGTATTTACAGGATTGTTGGAAGGAAACAAAGACTTTATATCGTATTTACAGGATTAATGGATGGAAACAAAGACTTTGTATCGTGTTTACATGCCTGTTGGAAGGAAACACAGAAGAAAGTAGGCGTTTCTACTTATTTGGCATCTTCTTTTTTTCCCTCATATATTTCGAGCTTCAAGTAACATTAATTAGAATTATGTCAGTATATAGTGTGAAATATCAGAGGGACTTTGGAGTAGCACATGACATTTCCTAAAATTGATTGAATGTAGAAAACTTCTAAGAATAATATTGACAGCATTATTAATGCACTGTGCTAAATCCTACCAAACGATTGATTCCCTTTTTAACTAGAAGGAGATAGAAGAAAACAGCAAAAAATCACCCACACCATAATGTTAATCATGGCCTAGGGCTATCGAAGGAACACGATTGATTTTTGATCCAACAGTGACATTCTTAGCAATTTGGTAATCACAAAATATATCCATGAAAACAATGGAAAGCAAACATCCTGGTATTCCGACTGGCCAATCTCTCAACAGCTGTTCTGTACTTTTACGTTAATGTGATCCTTACAGACGAAAACGTGTTTACAACTTTATGTTACGGAAGATTTTACAAACAAATTGTTACTGATATATATATATGATAGATACAACCCGCCAAACATTGGTGACAGCAATGCGTGAGCTTCCCAGCTACAAAAGTTACTTGACAAAACATGAACTCAAGTACACACATTTAAGAATCCCAATTTTCGCTACACTCTTTCAACCAAGATACGTCCCTGCACACTTTTTTATTTCACGCCCATGAACTATATAAAATACTCTAATGTCCCAACCACTTTTAAACCGAATATTTCTTACACCATACTTAAATTGAGACAATTTCATTTTCCGAAAAGAAATTTTTACGCGCCCAAACGTATCATTTAGTGTAGTTATCGGGAATTATATTTTGCGCGCTATTGAACTCATTATTGAACAATACTTTCTTTTCAACATTTATAATTATTTGTAATATACTCTCAATACCAAATTCGCTTTAGGAAGTAATCTATTAGGAAGCAGTCAATAAGGAAGCAGTCAATAAAGAAGCAGTCCACGAGTCCCACCACAAGCGTAATATATATCAGAGATATGGGGGAAAACATTGTCAAACGAAAACATTGTCTCAACATAGGGACATTACGCTATGTGACGTTTTCCGGTCTTAGGAATGACATGCCCTATTTACATGAATTGGCAGATGTAATTCATAAATGAAATAAGCAGCTGCCAGAGAACAATAGTGTTAGTTCAAAGCGTAAAAGCGAGTCTGTGGGTCTATTGAATACAGAGAACCACTTAACCACTAAGCAGGTAATCTTCAATACGAGTGCTGCATCAACGACTGCGTCTTTCAATTTAAAGCCGTGTTAATCATTGCCGCCTGCCAACTCTGTCATCGTCGTCCCTGGTTCCCTATATCATTGTCACTTACGTTAAGACGGCACGGAATGGTCTGATTTTGTTACAGATACACAAAGGTCCTTTTTCCAGAATGTTCGTCCGACATTGTAGAAATGGACCTCTTAAATGTGTATGGGCCTTAAATCTTCTTAACAGGAGTGTTGTTTGTATTTTTTTGGTTGTTTTTTTTTTTTGGTTGGGAGGGGGCAGACCAAATGGAAACGGCCGATGGAAGTATTTGTCTCGGTGTATTTCTGAATCGTTTTGAATAAAAAAAGATATAGACGTAATGAAACGAACCAATAGTTGATCCAAGTACTGTAATGTTAACAGAACAATTTGTTCATTAGCTTGTCGTTTGGCCCAGGTATCACATTCATGGCTATATTTGGCTTACATTCATGGCTATATTTGGCTTACATTCATGGCTATATTTGGCTTACATTCATGGCTATATTTGGCTTACATTCATGGCTATATTTGGCTTACATTCATGGCTATATTTGGGTTACATTCATGGCTATATTTGGCTTACATTCAGGGCTAAATTTGGCTTACATGCATGGCTATATTTGGCTTACATTCATGGCTATAATTGGCTTACATTCATGGCTATATTTGGCTTACATTCATGGCTATATTTGGCTTACATTCATGGCTATATTGGCTTACATTCATGGCTATATTTGGCTTACATTCATGGCTATATTTGGCTTACATTCATGGCTATATTTGGCTTACATTCATGGCTATATCTGGCTTACATTCATGGCTATATTTGGCTTACATTCATGGCTATATTTGGCTTACATTCATGGCTATATTTGGCTTACATTCATGGCTATATTTGGCTTACATTCATGGCTTACATTCATGACTTACATTCATGGCTATATTTGGCTTACATTCATGGCTTACATTCATGGCTTACATTCATGGCTTACATTCATGGCTTACATTCATGGCTTACATTCATGGCTTACATTCATGGCTTACATTCATGGCTTACATTCATGGCTTACATTCATGGCTTACATTCATGGCTTACATTCAAGGCTTACATTCATGGCTTACAAAGCCCGTTAATTGAATGTTATTATTATTTTTTATTTTTTTTGTGTGTGTGTGGAAATTTTCAGTTTAATTGAATAGAAATAAACTCTTACTCTATTCCATAAACAAGATTATGACACAAATACCATCTAGCGAAAATGGTGACAGGAAGCAAAAGTCCCATTGATCTCAAATGAATTGTTGGAGACCTATGTCAAATATGGTTCTTGATTTCTTCTTCTTCTTCTATACACTAAGGGCCCACGATCAATTTATTGATCATTACGGCTCCTATGAATGTAGATGGGATTTGCAATGTTTCTGTGCCTGGTGTTGATGAGGATATTTCACTGGTTACAAGAGTAACTGTGTGAGGGTGTCATGCACTGGGGGTTGAGGCAATAGACGCAAATGAGTCAAATGTTGTCGGCTCAACTGTTCCTTTTGAAAGATTGTTCCAGTCCCTGATTTGTGTACCAAATCCGCATGACATGTTTGACGGGTTAGTTTTAGTGACCATGGTGTACTGACCGATATTCTACTTACTGGTTCGATTTAGGCAGAGCCGGCTCAAGGTACTGAAAGTAGTGCAGTTGCCCGGGGTGCCATGTATTTGGGGTGCCATCAACGATCTTCCGAAATAGGAAAAAAATCTTTGCATGTGGGCGCCATGGAAGAAAAATAGAAAGTGCAATAAACAGATTTGCTGATCTAAAGGCTACACAAATAAATGTCATCGGTAGGCCAATTGTTCATACTGTCCAAATAGAAGTTAACAAAAACTATTTTATTATTCATTGTTTGTTAAAAACAATTTAAGTAATAAACTCATCCCTATAATTACCTAATCCCCATTTTTTTCCGTGCACACATTTTATGATTATACTTAAGTTAAGCTTGCCCGGGGCGCCAGTAACCGTTGTGCCGGCCCTGGGTTTAGGTTAGGATTAAAGCTAGTTTTATTGATCCTGGTGTGCGGACCGACACTCTACTTACCGGCACATGCTGACTCCTTTGAAAATTTGTCGAGATATTCCTGGCATTGAGCCATTATATTTCCTGAAACCATATTTGTGATAAAATAAACCAATCTTAAATTGGGCTGATGGGGGACAAAAGTGGAACAAATTTATTTTGCTGTTCCCTCATTTAACGTTGTCAAGAGTGACATAGAAAGCAAATTGCGACACACTGAAAGAAACACACATGGCAAGGATTTGTCTGAAAAGGTTGGAGCTTAGCAAATATTTTCACAAGAGAAACGAATCACATCGCTAAGAGCCCTTGTGGAGAGCAAATGTTGATAGACTAAAATACATGCTATTAGGGCGCTGAAAGGTGAGTATGGTTAGGGCGGGATTTGGAGTACACATCTTGGGTTTGGAGCAAGGTCAATCAAAAGAGAAGATTTAAATCATAAACTGATGTGGAAATCGGGCCGATCAAGGTAGGGAACACAAGATCAACACACAGAGAGAAAGAAACCCTCACAATAAAATATATTGTAAAAAGGCATGAGAGAGAGAGAGGAAGTCTATGTGTAATGAGAGTGGAAGAGCTATAATGATATAAGAGATTGATTATAAAGAGGAAAAGTTGGTTAACTATAGGGTATGAAGACGTGGAAGGAAAAGGGGTGGAGTAAATTGCGGTAAGGAGGGGTGGTTGGAAACAGTAAGCACATAGGACAAGATGGAGTAAATGATCGAGAGTACAGCAGAGAAGAAAGAGTTGAGAGAGGCAAAGATGGAAGTAAGGGGAGGGATTGGGTAGAGAATGAGGCAGGGAAGTAATAGAGGGGTAAGGAGTAGACAGGGTTGATCAGTAGATAAGGGAAGAACGGGTTTAAGGAAAGAAAGCAACACAACGTAAAGTGATGGAAAATATTTAGGAAGAAAGTAAAGTTCAATAATATATTTTTTTAAATTTGTGCTTTAATTTAATGTAAAATGATTTGAAAAATTGAAATTAACGAAGTGAACCTAAGCTTGTAGTGTGATTTATCATTTAAAACAAAAATATATACTCATCAAATAAGATCGCGGTCAAATAATCTTAATAAGAATTATTAACGCGAGGTACCCGCAACGAGTGCTTAGGGCTAAGTGCTTAGTACTTTACAAAATATATATTAAATCAATTGTAATGACAACAGTATTTAAGCGTAAAATATTGACGCACTTTACCGGTGCCACCAGGACTTGGCCGAGCCTAATATCTTATTTGGAATTTCTCACAGATCAAAACATGTTTTCCAACTTCCGAGAGAGATTTGTTGCTTTCTTTTCATTTCTTTGCACCAACGTGTTGTTCTTGACAACAGTCATGACTCAGGTTACCACAGATTCACCTTATCGCTTTGTCCCATCTCAATGAGCGACCACCGCCGTTCACTTGTCAGTAGAGAGATTTTTATCTTTGTCATTGTGGCCATTCATTCCACTCCAGGAAACGCGGGAAAGTCGTGTGATGGGCGTGACAAACTGTTAATCAATGACGTAATCGCCTTGACCGAAATTTGAAATCGGGTCACGACTTGTGAAGGTCATTTTAAAAAAGTAATTTAACAAATCTTACTTTTTATTTCGCATCGTTAGTTATGTTTATTAAAAATAAATACTTTTCGGTGTCTTTTTCCAGTGGTCAGACACTCAACCGGACTTTTCGACGTGTTTTATTTAGTGGTCAGACACTCAACTGGACTTTTCGACGTGTTTTATTTAGTGGTCAGACACTCAACCGGACTTTTCGACGTGTTTTATTTAGTGGTCAGACACTCAACTGGACTTGTCGGATTGTTTTATTAGATTAAGGGGTCGATGATCGTTTTTAGCTAATACCCTAAACTTTATTTGTTTCCTCATCGATCGAAAGAGAGAGAATCATAACAAAAAATGGTTTTTGAATGTATTTTAACAAAGAATACGGCTACAATTAGAAATGTAAATGTTATGACATAGATGGAATATAATAAATTAATAAAATGATAGAAATGTTTAGCGTAAGAAATACAATTTCTTTCAAAGACACAAGATGACGTAAAGCTACGCTATTTTACGAGCAAAGTCAGGAGTGACGAAGACAGCAAAGTCAAGCGTGACACAGACAGCAAAGTAAAGAGGGACACAGACAGCAAAGTCAGAAGTGACACAGAAAGCAAAGTCAGGAGTGACACAGATAGCAAAGTCAGAAGTGACACAGAAAGCAAAGTCAGGAGTGACACAGAAAGCAAAGTCAGGAGTGACACAGAAAGCAATGTCAGAGGTGACACAAAAAGCAAAGTCAGAAGTGACACAGAAAGCAAAGTGACACAGAAAGCAAACTCAGAAGTGACACAGAAAGCAAAGTCAGAAGTGACACAGAAAGCAAAGTCAGAAGTGACACAGAAAGCAAAGTCAGAAGTGACACAGAAAGCAAAGTGACACAGAAAGCAAAATGACACAGAAAGCAAAGTCAGGAGTGACACAGAAAGCAAAGTCAGAAGTGACACAGAAAGCAAAGTCAGAAGTGACACAGAAAGCAAAGTGACACAGGCACCAAATTCAGGAGTGACACAGAAAGCAAAGTCAGGAGTGACACAGAAAGCTAAATCAGAAGTGACACAGAAAGAGAAGTGACACAGAAAGCAAAGTCAGAAGTGACACAGAAAGCAAAGTGACACAGAAAGCAAAGTCAGAAGTGACACAGATAGCAAAGTGACACATAAAACACAGTCAGAAGTGACACAGAAATCAAAGTCAGGAGTGATACAGAAAGCAAAGTCAGGAGTGACACAGATAGCAAAGTGACACAGAAAGCAAAGTCAGGAGTGACACAGATAGCAAAGTGACACAGAAAGCAAAGTCAGAAGTGACACAGAAATCAAAGTGACACAGAAAGCAAAGTGACACAGAAAGCAAAGTCAGAAGTGACACAGAAAGCAAAGTGACACAGAAAGCAAAGTCAGAAGTGACACAGATTGCAAAGTGACACAGAAAGCAAAGTCAGAAGTGACACAGAAAGCAAAGTGACACATAAAACAAAGTCAGGAGTGACACAGAAAGCAAAGTGACACAGAAAGCAAAGTCAAAAGTGACACAGAAAGCAAAGTCAGAAGTGACACAGAAAGCAAAGTCAGAAGTGACACAGAAAGCAAAGTCAGGAGTGACACAGAAAGCAAAGTCAGGAGTGACACAAAAAGCAAAGTCAGGAGTGAAACAGAAAGCAAAGTCAGAAGTGACACAGAAAGCAAAGTCAGGAGTGACACAGAAAGCAAAGTCAGAAGTGACACAGAAAGCAAAGTCAGGAGTGACACAGAAAGCAAAGTCAGAAATGACACAGAAAGCAAAGTCAGGAGTGACACAGAAAGCAAAGTCAGAATTGACACATAAAGCAAAGTCAGGAGTGACACAGAAAGCAAAGTCAGGAGTGACACAGAAAGCAAAGTCGGAAGTGACACAGAAAGCAAAGTCAGAAGTGACACAGAAAACAAAGTCAGAAGTGACACAGAAAGCAAAGCAACACAGAAAGCAAAGTCAGGAGTGACACAGAAAACAAAGTCAGGAGTGACAAAGAAAGCAAAGTCAGGAGTGACACATAAAGCAAAGTCAGGAGTAACACAGAAAACAAAGTCAGGAGTGACACAGAAAGCAAAGTCAGGAGTGACACAGAAAGCAAAGTGACACAGAAAACAAAGTCAGGAGTGACACAGAAAGCAAAGTCAGGAGTGACACAGAAAGCAAAGTGACACAGAAAACAAAGTCAGGAGTGACACAGAAAAAAACAAAGTCAGAAGTGACACAGAAAGCAAAGTGACACAGAAAGAAAGTCAGAATTGACACAGAAAGCAAAGTGAAACAGAAAACAAATTCAGAAGTGACACAGAAAGCAAAGTCAGGAGTGACACAGAAAGCAAAGTGACACAGAAAACAAAGTCAGGAGTGACACAGAAAACA
The DNA here is from genome assembly GCA_964017045.1 of Omphiscola glabra. Lineage (NCBI taxonomy): Eukaryota > Metazoa > Mollusca > Gastropoda > Lymnaeidae > Omphiscola > Omphiscola glabra. The sequence continues at coordinate 15,310,838 of OZ024795.1, forward strand.
AAGTCAGGAGTGACACAGAAAGCAAAGTGACACAGAAAACAAAGTGACACAGAAAGCAAAGTGACACAGAAAGCAAAGTGACACAGAAAGCAAAGTCAGGAGTGACACAGAAAGCAAAGTCAGAAGTGACACAGAAAGCAAAGTCAGAAGTGACACAGAAAGCAAAGTGACACAGAAAGCAAAGTCAGAAGTGACACAGAAAGCAAAGTCAGAAGTGACACAGAAAGCAAAGTCAGAAGTGACACAGAAAGCAAAGTGACACATAAAGCAAAGTCGGGAGTGACACAGGCACCAAAGTCAGGAGTATTTTTTCCCATTTTTTGTAACTGTAAATTTCGGGAAAACCTACTTAAGTTGTAAAATAAATCCAAAATGATAACTATTATGCTAATATACTAATAGATTGTTTGTCGTTTTTATTTTATCTAATGATTAGCTGAATGGATTTTTATTTTTGTATTTACAGTCATTCATTTATGACTTGCTTTACACAAATAAATAGTTTCAAATAAAATTGTGAAACATGAAACAACATGACTATTTAGATACAAACTAAAAATAAGAAGGAATAGTGTAACCCATGCATGGTCAAGGGAACCAAAATTTCCTTTAGAATATTTTCTGTTTGCTACCCGGTTAATTGTAGAATTATGCAAAGCTAAATTCATGTATGCGCCCGAAGCATCACATCATTTTGAATTTATAAAAAAAAAAATTTACTGGGAGGGGTTTTCTGAGATGTCTCTCCAAATCTTACCCCAGTTTCTTCGGCGCCCTTTTATTTTTTCTTCCTTTTAAAGTAAAGCCCCGGATGTAGGTAATTACAATGATTTTTTTTTTACGAACAAAATTATGATTTTCTTTTATTTTGGCACACGTGCTTGGACTGTAAAGATTCTAGGGACGAAACTAAAAGCATAACCTCAGGAAGTTCCACGGCCAGAATGTATTTATGGTTATGTATGGTTGTGGTGACGAAGACAGCTGGCCCTGGTCAACGAAATTCCTAATTTCGGTGCCGATAGATGCCCCGCCCCACCCCAAACGCCTGAAATACTAGACCTACTACCCCCAACCCCGGGGGAACAATACTTGAAAGAAACTGATCAAAAAGCACAGGCCAAGCTAGACCATAATGCTTTTCAAATCATTACTTGAATAAATAGACAGAACCGCTCCCAGGAAAAGCGGTGACCATGACACACTAACAAGACGATTCTTTTGGCCCTTACCGTAAAGTAAAAGGGGATTTTATCGTACAATTCAAGTTTAAGGGCAAGATTATTTTGCCCCCTCCTACTGATTTTTGCGTCATAGATGATTGGCCCTCTCGCCCCCTCTTTTGCATGGCCCTGGGTATATACAGGTATAGGGGCCTCAGTGCATGACTTTGCCCAATGCCACCGCTACCGTATGGACGGCCCTGTGTGTTTTTATTACATTTTCTATATATCTTACCTTAAGTAAACGCTCATGTTAAAGCAGTGTTCTCCAATGTGGGCTTACGCTCCACACAAAAAGGGTTTGAGGGGAGGGGGCTATTCGAAGATTATTGGGTGGGGGTGGACACTAAAACTTACGATGCTCAGCTTGGCCATGAAGCAAACATGTTTAAATAATACTTCCTTAAAACCATTGCTAGAGATTTTTGTACAAAATAAAATAACGCTGCAACTCAATCAGCTTTTTTATAAAAAAATTTCACTTGTAAAAATAGGTTTGAAAAAAAGGGGGGGAGGTGTGAGGTAATTGGGGGGGGGGGGGAACAAAATGAAGGTAAAATTTAACAAATTTAAAAAATAAAATTCAAAATAAGGTTTAAATGTAAAAAAAAATAAAAATAGTTTTTGAGTCTGTTCTTGTGGGCACACTGTATTGCCAAGACATAAATCTGCTCTTGTGGACACACTGTATTGCCGAGACATAAATCTGTTCTTGTGGGCACACTGTATTGCCGAGACATAAATCTGTTCTTGTGGGCACACTGTATTGCCGAGACATATGCTGGGCGCTATATCACAGAAAATGTCAATGAATTCTTGGCTTGGTAATATATCTCATTGGGAAATAGCTACAGCGGGCCGTCGAGCCTCCCTAGCACTCCACTCACACAAGCCAGGTTTCCCCGACGCTGGACCGTGCAGGGGCACACCTGGGACCCCCCCCCCGGGGCGTGGACCATCCCCAAACCCGCAACCACTCGATCGGGTTTGCTGATGGAGGACCTCCCCGCTCGGGGACGTCCGGTCGACCGAAAACGCTGCGTTCAAAGCGTTCGCAGCCCAGTCTACCAGGGGTCGGGACGGTACATTAACTTCGTAATATCTCCCCCCCCCCACCCGTACCGGGAAGCATCAGACGCCCTCTAGAAGGGCTTCTACAGTGGGTTTCCACCTCGCAACAATTTTGCGAAATAGCTGGGACGAATCGGTTTGCCTAGGAGCAGCTTTCTCAGCGCTGCGTGTATAGAATCATAGGCGAGAGGCTTCCACCACTGGGCTTGGCAAGGCGAGTGGCTGATCGACTGAATGCTACGCGGCTCCGGTACCAATGGAATGTTTAACCACGTGACCAAAGCTATGACCAGATGTGTGACCAACCTCTTGTTGGCCAATGCTGGAAGTTTTTTCCCAATGTTTTTGCGAGCACAATTTTTTAAAACACAAGCGTGGCAGTCGTCTCCAGCGGTGTATTGCCAAATTCGTAACAAAGGGTTCGCAGTTAGTATGTCCCCTTATGCCATATCGTTCACCGCCACAGTCAGTCAAATTACGATTAGGGGATTATTTTTTTGAACTCACGGTTCGCACGAACCTGACCGAACCGCCTCCAAACCACCGCTGGTCGTCTCAATGATAAAAGTTATATTACATTGAACGTGGAAAATAAATATTAACTCCTAGACATTCAGTTATCAGTCTGTTAACTCATGTCTCCCTTGAATATTATTAACGTGACCAATGCCTCATGAGCTGTCAACTGAACAAAATTTGTTTTGTGTTTTTTCCGTAAAATAAGATGCTTTCTCTCCTGTCACAAATGACTGGGTTGTAATTGAACAACGGCGCACCATTAATTACACATGTAACTTATGATGTGTTTTGTTCGGGACTTTCCGATATGTAGCACCACATTTATTTGATGAAAAACGTGCTGGGGTGCTGGGGTGCGATTTCCGGGGGAAGTGAGGAATGTTTTGGGTGAGAGCTTATGGAGGTTGAGATTAATGGAGGTTAACGTTGCGTTTGAAAGTTGAAGAAACATTACTGGACTATATTAATCTATCAATACATTCTATTGTTTACAATAGTAAATAAGGAATTCCTTGGTTATTCATTAACGTCTGTGTTGTCTTCGTTAAAAATCCTCAACGTCTGGATACTGAACTTTCGCAGAGAGGTACAGTCCCGCATTAATCAACACCAATAGTACTTGGCACGCGAAGGGCCATACCTTAGAAGATCTCATTCTGTGACATCTCCCACATTTTTTCTATAATTATATATTTATCTCGTACATCTTGCACTCTGATGTAAATTATATCAATCATTACCATCACCGTCTCGTTCCATTCTACTTTTATCTCAATAAATCTAAGTCAGCACTGTTTTATGTAACCTATGTGCTCTTACATGTTTTTAACTTGAACTTCTCATATTATGTCATCTTTCTGTCTTTTATGCTTTTAACTTCAACATCTCCAACTATGTGATCTTCATGTCTTTCATGCTTTCAGCTTCCTCAAATATGTGATCTTCATGTCTTTCATGATTTAAAATTCAACATCTCCAACTATGAGGGGATCTTCAAATCTCTCATGCTTTCAACTTCAACATCTCAAACTATGTGATCTTCATGTCTTGCATGCTTTCAACTTCAACATCTCCAACAATGGGATCTTCATGTCTTTATTGCTTTCAACTTCAACATCTGCAACTATGGGATCTTCATGTCTTTCATGCTTTCAACTTCAACATCTCCAACAATGGGATCTTCATGTCTTTCATGCTTTCAACTTCAACATCTCCAACAATGGGATCTTCATGTCTTTCATGCTTTCAACTTCAACATCTCCAACGATGGGATCTTCATGTCTTTCATGCTTTCAACTTCAACATCTCCAAATATGTGATCTTCATGTCTTTCATGCTTTCAACTTCAACATCTCCAACTATGTGATCTTCATGTCTTTCATGCTTTCAACTTCAACATCTCCAACTATGTGATCTTCATGTCTTTCATGCTTTCAACTTCAACATCTCCAACTATGTGATCTTCATGTCTTTCATGCTTTCAACTTCAACATCTCCAACTATGTGATCTTCATGTCTTTCATGCTTTCAACTTCAACATCTCCAACAATGGGATCTTCATGTCTTTATTGCTTTCAACTTCAACATCTGCAACTATGGGATCTTCATGTCTTTCATGCTTTCAACTTCAACATCTCCAACTATTGGATCTTCATGTCTTTCATGCTTTCAACTTCAACATCTCCAACTATGGGATCTTCATGTCTTGCATGCTTTCAACTTCAACATCTCCAACTATGGGATCTTCATGTCTTGCATGCTTGCAACTTTAACTTCTACAAACAAACATAAATTAGTAGCTGTGTGTGACGTGCATTTTCTTTAAGTAAAAGTTGTTCCAAAAAGTTTGAGATGTGAAAAAGAAATATGCAAAAATAGATTTCATTTACAAGCATTAATAAATTTATTTGGTTTGTTGACAACAGTAATAAGCGCAACTCAACATGATAAATTTGGTCATAACAAAATAGATTGTATCTTACATGGTCTCGCCTTAACAACCATGTTAAGGGAGAAGTAAAAGTTAATAAATATACGGATAAATGTGAACGAAAATATCAGTAGTAACGTCCATTATAAGAATATATACCATAATACAAATGCCGATTGTATCATAGACGTACTTTAGAAAATGTAGAGTAGGACTTTCTGTTTGTCGTAAGATGATATACAACGGTATGCTTACGTAATAAGCAATGGCGGATTCGAGAAAGTGGCGTAATGAGACAGACGATGGGCAGATTTAAAACAACAACACCTCAACCATTTTGAGCTAATTTGTTAGATGTGTATTAGCTGTAACAACAATGGGCATAATGGGAAAACTCTACTACGTGCATTCCTTCTCAATCCGCCATTGTTTATTTAAGCCTTTGATTGATTGTCTAATAGGGTTTTTCATTTCATAGCGGAAATCTATTAATAGAACATCCGGGCATGCAGTATGGCCAATGTCATTAAGATATGAATAAAACCAAGTGGTATTACGTTTGGCCAATGTCTCAACAGCTGCTCGGTGCTTCTCTTTCACTGTAAGCAGGCGTAGTGGGACGTAACATAGACGAACACGTGGTTTAATTTATTTTATGAAATAATTTTACAAACACATTTTTACTGCTCAATATATGCGGAAGTACATTGTAAGAAATTATGTTTTACGAAACAATTGTCTAAAACTTGTAACATTACGTAATGTAAAGTGACGTTTTCCGGTCTTAAAAATAACAAACTCTTTAGCATTTGGTTTAACCACACTGCTCTTTGAACATATGCCACATTTCAGAAACATCTTAAACCTTTAAAACATTTTTTTTTAAAATTCATAAATAAAAGACTACTTTCAAGCTGTATGAAGGAAATAGTAGAACAATGTATGTGGAAGCTTGAAATAGAAAGAGGGGACAATAATAAAAGAAGAACGTTTCGACTAAGAGCCTTTCTCATAAGACAGGACAAATGAAGAAAGAACAAAAAATCGAAAGTATGTAAAACTTAAGTTTTCGCAATCAATGTTATTGCTGGAAGTTGGGGTTTTTCAAAGCCCCCCCCCCCCCCCCAAAATGTAAAATTCTTTTACTTCCTGTATTCTTGGTTTTTTTTAAATCCCAACTTTCGGCAATACCATTAATGGCAAACACTTAATTTTTTTTTTTTTTTTTTAAATACTTGAAATTTCTTCTTATATCTTCATTTGTCCTGTCTTCTGTGGAAGGCTGTTAGCCGAAGCGTTCTTTTTTTTTTTTATTGTTTAGTCTTTCTGTTTCAAGCTTCAACATACCTTGTTCTTCTATTGTTAAAAAAAATGTTCACATCCTTTTGGATATAAATTCGAATATACAGTCTCCCAGTACGATGCTTCAAACTTTCCTGTTACCTAGGAATACAGCTTGGCGCGTTGATGTCATTTCAATGGCATACACAATTTTGGGATACGTGACATGTGATGACATACAAATACATCTATATATATATATATAAATACATTTCATAGTAAGTTTTGGCTTTTGAAGTTTAGCCTTCTTGTTTAAATATGGCCTCTATGAATTGGCGTATTATTTTTAAACGAGATTGTCGTTATAATCGTACATACGATGGGCTAAAAGTTGAAAAAGGGACATACTTTTTAAAAAGATTTTTTTTTTGTTGAGTGGGGCTACGTAGGGTGAGGCGTATCCGGAAATTTGATTGAAAGAAATTTCGTCGACGGAAAATTGATCGACGGAAATTTGATCGAACGGAAATTTGGTCGAATATTTTTTTCAGTCCACACGTTAAGATTTTGCTTCAAATTTATTTTTGGTTGCATTATTTTGTTTTACTATTTATTACAGTGCGTTCAAAAAGAAATTTGACGAAAATTTTAACTTGTGAACTGAAAAAAAGATTCGACCAAATTTCCGTTTGATCAAATTTCCGTCGATCAATTTTCCGTCGACGAAATTTCTTTCGATCAAATTTCCGGTAACCAGGGGGAGGCTGTACGCTGATGACATTAAGTTCATAATAAGATGCTCAGTCTGTAGATTTTGTGTTAGTTATTTCATTTTGTTCCTACAAACCAGTGTTCATGTGTTAAGAAATCTCCATCTGTATTTTTTTTTAAATATTTGTGTCACCCCTTAAACGCTCTCTTTCTTTTGTGTATCTTTTATTCTCTCTTTCCTTCATCTCCCCCAAAATCTCTTCCTCTCTTTTGTCTCCACATTTCTCTAACGACTATAACAGAGAAAAGCGTGGTTGAAATATATAATAATTTAAAAATGATTCATAAAAAAATAACGAGTATAAAACATTCCCACATAATTTAAAGATGCAATAAATTAATAAATGTACACCCCTCACCCCCCCCCCCCCCCCCACTTCAAATTGTATCGCATCAAATTGAGGCTGGATGACAATTATTAAAAAAACAACTCTTAAGTTTCACTTTAAAAAAACAACAACAGTGAAACGTTTCATTTTAACCAGAGACACAGATTATGATTACGTCATTTACGAATTTTTAGGAGCCTGCTTGTAAACTACGTCATTTACGAATTTTTAGGAGCCTGCTTGTAAACATTTGTTTACCGTGGAAACATGATATCATGACATACAATTACTTTAATTACCTATTCGCTGTTCCGCCATCCTCATACTTATTGAGAGTTGTCCATTAGACAAGAGATCATTCAGTCGAAGGATATGTTGAGCTTTTAATTAAATGAAAAGACAGGAGGATAGGTAGATGCTTAATTATAATGGGAATAGCAGGAGGATAGGTAGATGCTTAATTATAATGGGAATAGCAGGAGGATAGGTAGATGCTTAATTATAATGGGAATAGCAGGAGGATAGGTAGATGCTTAATTATAATGGGAATAGCAGGAGGATAGGTAGATGCTTAATTATAATGTGAATAGCAGGAGGATAGGTAGATGCTTAATTATAATGGAAATAGCAGGAGGATAGGTAGATGCTTAATTATAATGGGAATAGCAGGAGGATAGGTAGATGCTTAATTATAATGGGAATAGCAGGAGGATAGGTAGATGCTTAATTATAATGGGAATAGCAGGAGGATAGGTAGATGCTTAATTATAATGGGAATAGCGGGAGGATAGGTAGATGCTTAATTATAATGGGAATAGCAGGAGGATAGGTAGATGCTTAATTATAATGGGAATAGCAGGAGGATAGGTAGATGCTTAAATATAATGGGAATAGCAGGAGGATAGGTAAATGCTTAATTATAATGGGAATAGCAGGAGGATAGGTAGATGCTTAATTATAATGGGAATAGCAGGAGGATAGGTAGATGCTTAATTATAATGGGAATAGCAGGAGGATAGGTAGATGCTTAATTATAATGGGAATAGCAGGAGGATAGGTAGATGCTTAATTATAATGGGAATAGCAGGAGGATAGGTAGATGCTTAATTATAATGGGAATAGCAGGAGGATAGGTAGATGCTTAATTATAATGGGAATAGCAGGAGGATAGGTAGATGCTTAATTATAATGGGAATAGCAGGAGGATAGGTAGATGCTTAATTATAATGGGAATAGCAGGAGGATAGACAGATTATTAATGAGAGGATCAGGGGGGAAAGACAGATGATTAATGGGAGGGTCAAGAGAATGGACAGATGATTAATGGGAGGAGGTGAAAGAACTGTCGGAAGCTGAGACGGTAAACACAAATTATGCTCCACAAGGAGAGTGTCAGAAGTGAACTTGATGAAACCTGACACGCAAGAAGTGTACTTGATAAAACCTGACACGCAAGAAGTGTACTTGATGAAACCTTACACGCAAGAAGTGTACTTGATGAAATATGACACGCAAGAAGTGTACTTGATGAAAACTTACACGCCAGGAGTGTACTGGGTGAAACCTGACATGCAAGAAGTGTACTTGATGAAACCTTACACGCAAGAAGTGTACTTGATGAAATCTGACACGCAAGAAGTGTACTTGATGAAAACTTACACGCCAGGAGTGTACTGGGTGAAACCCGACACGCAAGAAGTTTACGTAGTGAAATTCCAGACACGCAAGTAGTGTACAAGGTTAAACCCTGACATACAAGGAGTGATGCATGATGCCATACCATACCTGCCGCTTATACCTTTAACTATTGCTTTATATAAGTAACTGATTTCCAGCAATCCGAATTAAACATTGTTTTTACCTTGAAACACGCCGAGCCAAAAGAGCTTACGTTTCATTAATTTTTAAAAATTACTTTCATAAAAATGTTCCTCTTAATCTACGCAGATCAAGCTTATGATGTGTGGCGTAAAAATATCACAAACCTCTACAAAGATGTTCGATCATTAAAAAAAAAAATTGTTTTGTTCCAATTTTCTTGCTTAATTCTTCATCGAATTTGTACGTAGGCACGTAGGTTATTTGTTTTTTCACTTTGACAAATATCTCCCAAAGTCGTATTCCCAGCAAGCCATTAGCGCTAGCAACAATATCACGTTCACTTTGATGTCTTGTCCTTTAATCTTGACTTTGAAATTTCAATTCAAGATCCGTTGACGTGAGAGAACAAAAAAGTTGAATTAGAAAATGGTTGAGCTTTTTTAAACAAGACGCGTTTTGTTAATCAATGCCATGCTGCCGTAATGAATATATTATTATACAGCTTACATCGCAGCCTACGTCACATCCTGGAGACGGACGAGAAGGCTTTTTTATGTTTGGTTTCTTTCTTTCACAGCCCATTTTAAACTTTTATTCTACTCCTTTAAACAAAGTGTTTAGACTTAGAGGATTTAAAGCTGTGTATTTTGCGCATAACATTTGGCTCGCATTATGAAAGAATTGGCTTTTAAAAAACATGAGTAGTGTTTAAATACAACGCATGTTTGTTCAATCGTACAATTTTGTACGCATGCGAAAAGATAACATCCAAAAATTTAACTACAATCACTTTCTGGCATTAAATGGGAAATCTCAATGCAGACTAAATTTATACTACTAAAATAGAAACTTCCAAATTACTTTGACAGAAGAAACGATGGCCAGGTAACAGCTGCGTAGTCTTTGGTTTAGAAATGGAAATGTTAAGCCCGAATGACTATAGCGCGAGGCCCCCCCCCCCCCACTCACACAACAGCACTGGTTCAATGTCTCTGAGGTCCCTGGGCACATCGAAACAACCAGCCTCAAAGCTATATGCATATATCCGAATCCCTGGACTCTTTTACTGGAGAGTCTATCTTCCCCCCATCTTATCACATACCGTCGAATACAACGCGATGGTTTGCGATACAGGTCTAGCGCCAGTACACACCGGCTATCACTGGATGATGTTACAAGGATAATAAATGAAGTTCTGTGTTCAACCTGCGTGAAGGAAATTGTAGAACAAGGTATATGGAACCTTGTAATAAAAAGACAGGATAATGAAAGAAGAACGTTTCAGCTATGAGCCTCTCACGGTAGACAGTAAAGATGAAGATATAAGAAGAAATAGAAAGTATTGTGTTTAAAAATTAAGGTTTCGCCACATTCATATATTTCCCCAAGTTGTGTATTTGTCCCAAACATGTTAAGGTGAGGAAATGTACTCAGATGGAAGCCTTTTCTATTTCTGATTCTCATTATAACTGAAATAAATAAACAAATTTCTGATCTGCGCCTTCAGCTAAATCCATTAACTAATCACAAATAAAGGCAGGAGGGCATAGTTGATGAATTGTGACTAAAGAAAATATTTATAAAAAATCTCACATTTACTGAGAGTGTCAGAAAATATTATAGTTTGAGGCTACACAAGATATATTTGTCATGTTATGCAAGACAATGCTGAGTATGTGTTCCAGTACAGAATATGTCTTTTACTCTTTACAACGTATTGATATTTTAAAGGTTACACTCACACGAAAGAACAATTTTTAAATCTTCTCGTTTCCTGATAACATTATGTCAACTCAAGATTTGTAAGTGACATTTGCTGGTATCCACAATTTTTGTGTTGGAAACATAATTGATCCGGGCGCTAGGCGAGGTTGTGTTGGGGACATAATTGACCCGGGCGCTAGGCGAGGTTATGTTGCGATGAGAAAGACGTCTGGGTAGCAAGATCTTGGATTGTTATAGGAGGTAGATAATGATAACACAAATAAATAAGGTGGGAGAAGGGGGAGGAGGTGTTGTGGGGGAGGTCATTGGGGGAGGTTGTGGGGGTGGTGATGAGGGATGTGGTGGGGGCTTTAGTGGGGGAGGTGGTAGGGTAGGTGGTGGAATAGGGGGAGGGAGATGGTGGAGGGAGATGGCGGGGGAGTTGGTGGGGGAGGTGATCGGGGATGTAGTGGGTGCTTTAGTGGGGGAGGTGGTGACGGGAGGTCATGAGGGAGGTGGTGGGGGAGGTGGTGGGGGAGATGGTTAGGGAGGTGGTGGGGGTTTTAGTGGGGAATGTGGAGGGGGAGGTCGAGGGATGTGGTGGAGGGAGATGGCGGGGGGGGGGAGTTGGTGGGGGTGGTCGGGTAGATGGCTTGAGGATTAGGCGTGTGGGGGACACAATTATCACGTCATTTGGATTTGGTGAAAAGATTCACATTATTCACCAAAGATTACATTACAATTATCTTTTTTCTGTCAAACGTTTCAACAAGATATGTCAACTTTAAGCAAGATATCTCCAACCCGGCTGGGATGAAAAGGTACGTTTACTTTAACAAACAAACAAACAAACAGCATAAACGAAACTTTTGGCTTGGATGAAATAAACTGAATTAGTAAAATGTGTTCATTTTCTTTGTAAAATACTTTGAAAATAATATGTAATTTAAAGAAAGCCAAGGTCATTATTCATGAGTCGTCCAGACAAACAGAAGGTCACTAGACAATGCTACCTCTAAAAAAAAGGTCAAGGTCATTTGACAATGTGTCGTCTAATCAGAGCCAATATCATTAGGCAAAGTGTCGTCTAAAAGGGCCAAGATCATTGGGAAAAGTGTCGTCTAAAAGAGCCAAGATCATTAGGCAAAGTGTCGTCTAAACAGAGCGAAGATCATTAGACAAAGTGTCGTATAAAAGAGCAAGATCATTAGGCAAAGTGTCGTCTAAACAAAGCCAAGATCATTAGGCAAAATGTCGTCTAAAAGAGCCAAGATCATTAGGAAAATTGTCGTCTAAACAGAGCCACGGTCATTAGGCAAAGTGTCGCCTAAACAGAGCCAAGATCATTAGGCAAAGTGTCGTCTAAACAGAGCCACGATCATTAGGCAAAGTGTCGTCTAAAAGAGCCAAGATTATTAGGCAAAGTGTCGTCTAAACAGAGTCAAGATCATTAGGCAAAGTGTCGTCTAAACAGAGTCAAGATCATTAGGCAAATTGTCGTCTAAAAAGAGCCAAGATCATTAGGAAAAGTATCGTCTAAACAGTGCCAAGATCATTAGGCAAAGTGTCGTCTAAACAGAGCCAAGATCATTAGGCGTTAAACGAAACAATTCAAAACGCGACACTCTGCTGTGTGAATAAGACCAAAAATCATATTGTTTAGACTTTGTGCTATATCTCCATTTAGACTTGGTGCTATTGTTCCGTTTAGACTCGGTGCTATTGATCCGTTTAGACTTGGTGCTATCGCTCTGTTCGGACGTGGTACTAAATCTAAGTTTAGACTTGGTGCTATTGTTCCGTTTAGAATCAGTGCTATTGCTCCGTTTCCTACAAACAAAATTTGATGGTATTTATGTATATACGTAGTTGAACTAGATTTGATTTGTTTCAAGCTGATAGACTTCATATTAGATTGGAAGTGCGGTTTGTGAGAGACAGACAAGCATCGGGGGACTTTGAAAGTAAAAAATATCCTTTATCACAAGGGCTTATGAAATAATCATATGACTTACATACGCCGAGGCAAAGCTTGCGAAGTCATGAGTACTTCGGCTATGGCTTAGATCATGGAATTTCAGTTTCAAAATAAAAACGATCAAGTATGCGTAATATCTCCCATGTTTATCGTGTTGAAGAATTTGCCAAGTTTGAGCTGACAATTTCTGACTTCAAAGAAAATGCATTCCTCGTTGGAAGAGATCGCGGTAGTCAGCCGGAGGTTGGCCTCAGTATCCTCGCCGGAGGTTGGCCTCAGTATCCTCGCCGGAGGTTGGCCTCAGTATCCTCGCCGTCGGTGGAATCGTGGAGAAAAGTGTTCCCACGTGGCAAAATGTAAAACTTACTGCGAGCGACTGAATTTGATGTTCTGGTGGAAATTGGAATGGGATTGCTGTTTCAATCGTTAACTGAAATTGATATTGTTAAAGATTTTAGAAGAAATTTTCCAAAAAAAAAAAAAAAATTGAAATGAGAAGGATGGGGGAATTAATAAGAATGTTTAATTGATAATTTGAAAGAGAAATAGTTTTTTTGTGCAATAACAACTTTGATGTTGAGGCTGGTAAAAATTAAATTGATTAAATCAGTGGTTTCCAAAAATTCCTCGTCTGCTGATCGGGTGGTTTGGGAGGAAAAAAAGGGGGGGGGGGAAGCATAGAAACCAGGTTAAAATTTTCAGTCCGCTCCCATGGCAATCAAACACATTATTTACTTAGAGATGTGAGGATACAAGTATTCCAAAATTACAATATAAGTTTTTCTTTAAAATGACCAGCAACCCAAGATTTTATCATTTTGATATAGGATTGTTTATTTTAAAACAAAATTTTATTAGGAATTCCGCTGCATAATGCCTGATTACCATTTTAGATATATTACTTTTACACAGGGGCGTAACACTGGTGCGCCAGTTTGGGTATTTTTATCAGACGTAAAATTAAATATTTATTCATTGGATATGTGCCAAGTGGTTATGCGTGCATTAGATAAAAGGGGCGTTGGGCTTACCTAACGCCACCCCCAATGACAAAGGGCCGAGACTTAAATATGACCTAAAATCGCAAGAACCACGTGATCCAATGCACTGATCGTGAAACACAAAGACATGGCAATGAAACACAAAGACATGACAATGAACATACATGACAGATTAGGTCAGAACAACTGATTTGACCAGACTCCAAATGGTAATGTGAAAAAAATGGCGGCCATAATATCGAGTTCACCTTAGAAATTGAAGAGCTCGTTTAAACTCTTTAGATATCGTTCTCCTCGCGAGGAATGTATCAAATTTAACTTCCAGTCAACAGGAAAGAGTTATTATTATCATTTTTCTTAAAATTCATATTTCTAAATGATGAAATTGTAAAATAAATACCCACAAAGACACTTGCTACAGCAAGCATAAAATTTAGCAATATAAACCAGAGATGAATCTATAAACTCTCACTGACGTATCCATGTTCTCTACCGTGACACAGAAAATTCATTATAACAGAGATGAATCTATATTCTCTTGTAACACCGACGTGTCCATGTTCTCTACCGTAACACAGAAAATTCATTATACCAGAGATGAATCTATATTCTCTTGAAACACCGACGTGTCCATGTTCTCTACCGCAACACAGAAAATTCATTTGTCTTCCTTGCAGAATAAGCTCGAATCGCCGGTGTGGAAATTGCTGGATGAGACGTGCACAATAACAATGATGGCAAAATGCATTACTTATCTCTATGTCTCGGCCTTTAAGACACTACACTGTATCACTGCATTATTCCGGCACGTCACATCATTCATATGGCATAATTAGTTATATTATAGAGGTAAAATCGCGTTAATACTTATCCCTCCACTATTTTTTTTAAAACAATAAAGGCTTCTCAATAGAAAGATATCAAAGATACATATCGTTTGTCACGCCTTTGAGTTTTTTCTCCTTGAGACACTGCCACTCTTCTGAAGTGTTCACGTGCATCACACCTCTGTTGGAAGAATGGAGACTTCCGGCGCTGACCTTTGACGGAATGGACTCGGCGCTGCCATAGACCTCAGTGTCCTTGTCCCAAGTGTCCGCTCTGCTGGATCTCATGGACAGGTGTTGGCGAAGACGCTTCTGCTTGAGCCGGCAGATGTGGGTCATCCGTTTGAGATTGCGCCGGAACGTGGCGCTCAGCGAGAAGTAGACGAATGGATTGTAACAGGAATGGGACATGGCGAGCCAGTGGGCGCACAGCCACACGACGTTCATGTGCGGCTGGTTGTAGATGTCTGGATTGTGGTCGCCCACGAGCGTGATCACGTGCAGGGGCAGCCAGCAGACAGCGTAGATGACGACGACAATTATAATCATTTTGACGAGCTATGGAGAAAAGAATATAGAAGGGTTATTAGTGATATTTAAAAAAAAATATATACGCGGATTTTTTTAAAAAAGATATCATTATTTTATTATTTAGTTTTTTAAGGTAAACAAAACATATTTTTTGTTTAAACTGTGAGGATGACATGTAAAACAAAACAAGCTCATCCTTCAAATGTGAAGATTATTATTATACTAGTCATAGTTCACCAAACATTGGCGACAGCAAAGCGTGAAATTTCCACAAACTACTAAAGATACTTGACAAAACATGAACTCAAATGACGCTCATTTAAAAAGCCCAATTTTTGCTACCCCCCCCCCCCCCCCAATGATACGACACTGCACACTTTTTATTTCACGCCCATGAACTATCTTAAATGTTCTGATGTCCCAACAACCTTTAAACCGAATATTTATTATGCTATATTTACATTGAGACGATTTCATTTTCCAAAAAGAAAAGAAAATATTACGCACCAAAAGGCAGTTGCGTTATTAAATAAAAAATCATATAGGGAATTATATTTTGCGCGCTATAAGGAAATGGAAGCAGTCATACCACAAGCGTAATATACATAATAGACAGTGCCTCGTCTCAAATTTTTGCATGTTTTATCTTTTCTAAAAGAAAAGAAATCGTCTAATCAATTTACTGGAATTGAAATATTTCATCGGCTAAACAAGGTTATCAAGTTCTTTTGTCAGGTCAGTGACACATTCATTCAACAGTAGTCTTCTTCGTTAAGTCTCCGAATGAAAAAGGTCATTCTCCTAGATAGGCTTACGGGTCTCCGTCGACCTCACAGGACAGTCTGAGAAGATGCATTGCCAAAGTGTTTCCCGGTAAGATCACTCAACCCAACAAAAGACTGGCCGCGGGTTCTGACGATCAATGACGCAACTGCTTAGTGAGACCAAATAAGTCAACTTTTGTCTGACGCTCCTGGTGTGTGAACTTCAAGAACCGTGGTTTGATTTTAGATCCATTTTTTTTCCAATTTCATTGTTTTTTTATCTTTTTATTTTCAACTCCCCCGATTCAGAGGCGTAGCTAAGGGGGGCAGAGGGACAGAGTCCCTGGTCGCCAAACTAGTTAGTGGCGCTAAAATGTGCTTTGATATTATTTTTTTTGATTGAAAAAAAAATGGGTTTGAGAGTTGAAAAAAGAAAGGAAGTCTCTTTAAAATGAATATTGTCCACGGGCGCCAAACACTCTACCTACGCCCCTGCCCCGATTCTCACCATTCCCATTTTTGTTTCCTCCTCCCAACGAAAGGTCAAGCTGAAAATTTTCGATTTACACCACGAAATTGAGTCGGATGATTATTCAGCCGTAAAATGGCGCCAGGCAGACGATAAGAACTGCATGCCACAAAGTAGTCATCGGTTTACAAACACAAACACAATTTCTTCCTTTTTTTTGTGGTTGTTTTGTTTCTTTTCTTATTTCAATCAACCAGCATTGACGTCACGTTGCTACACCCACCCACCCCACTCTCCTTTTCAAATCCAAAGCTTGGACATGTTTGGCCTAGAAATTGATTTTAGCGTTGTCGTTTTTGTTTCTTTGTTAAAATAAATAACAACGACCATATAAAAAAGCGACATTGGCCGACAGCAGTTTTTCTTCCGGATACACTCAATAAATTACAAAAGCAGTCGACCTGCTCAGGGTCGAACAAAGAGGTAGCGAGCATTTTAACACAGGGCCGATTGATGGACATAGTGATACGTACGATTGGAACATACGAATCGTAATGTGTGAATGCGTAAGTTTAGCAGGTAAGAATGATTGCATGAATAAGTACGATTGCATGAATGAAGAATGATTGAATGAATGAGTGAGATTATAAAATAGGATCGGTTTTATGATTAAGTACCCCCCCCCTCCTCCTATCCCCCCCTTCCCCCCCTCCTCTCCCCCCCCTTCCCCCCCCCCCCCCCCCCGTTTTTCCGGTCGACAAGTCTGAGGTGTCTTGCCGATTTGGAAGTGTTGGCCATCGGACCACATCAACGTTAACTGGGTGAACAGTACCACCATTGAGTGTCCCGCGTGGGCAGACAAAGTCATGCATGGTACTTGCCGGAATAAACAGCTCGAACAGAGCTGCCAGCTGTGATATTTCACAGTTGGAAGAAAAGGCAGAGACAGGGTAGGGATCACGATTACAAGTTACCTTTAAGGGATATGAGGCAGAGAATGAGGGGGAAGTCTCTGGCCGATGATTCTATATACGCAGCCCCGAGAAAGCTACTCCAAGGCAACCGTTTCGTCCCAGCTACTTCGCAAACTAGTAGCGAGGTGGAAACCCACTGTAAAACCCCTCTTAGAGGGCGTCAGACGCTTCTCCGAGAAGGGTGGGGGGGGGGAAGATATTAGGACGTAAATGTACCATCCCGACGCCTAGAAAAGTATGTGTGCATGCGCAGTGTCGGAACGACCGGGTGTCCTTGGGTGGGAGTTGGGGCGGCTTCCAGCAGAAACCACGATCGAGCGTACTCGGGTGGGGTCCGTCCTGGCAAAAGGACATATCAGACGTGCCGTTTCGTGGCCCAATATTCGGATTTATGGGGGTGCTTTGGGGAGGGCATACGGAGCAATAAGCACGACGGACCGCTGATGCCTTTCCCTAATGTGATATATATTATGATTAAGTAAGGTCCTATGAATTAAGAATATTCGAAAATAAATAGACAGGTATGTTTGTAAAATAATATTGACTTCAGGAAAAAAGTAAGCTTGAAATTAAGAATGATTTTATAAAGACCTAAGAGTGAATGAAGACGAATGATTAAATAAATCAGTAAGATTGTGCGTAAGAATTATTGTATAAATAAGTGAATGAATCTATGAATATAGATGACCGTAATGACACTAGGAAATTTGTAAAATAATAATGGCTATATAAATAAGTACGATTGTATGAATAATAATGATTGTATTAATAAGTGAGATTGTGCGTCTATAAATCTGGGGCGTATATCCCCCTCAGTGGTGTGAGCCAACCCCCCTCCCCCTGGGCCTTGGTCAATTCTGTGTGTCATGGCCGTGGTTTTAGCATTGGCATTGGTATAGGTATTGGTATAGTATTGGTATTGGCATTGGTATTGACATTGGTATTGGTTAAGTATTGGTATTGGTACTTACAGTTCAACATTTTTAGAATTCTGCTGTTTATTCAAAAATATATTGATAAATAACGATTAAAATTTCGATAATAATTCAAATTCTTTACAATTTTCAGGAAAATAAAGGACCAAATCCAGTGACATTTCAAAGAACGAATTTTAGTAGTCATCAAATGTGCGGTCAAAATGTCTCAAATCCAACCTGGGGGGGTTCAATCTGTTAGCATAGCCCAAATACCATAACAATACCTGGTCCGTCAAGAAAAAATTCCCAGGCCTTGTCATGATTTCTAATATTTCTAAAATTTACATTTTTTTTTTCTCATATTAATTTTTTCCCCCGAAGAATTACAAGAGCAGAGAGGAAACAATCTTATTCCACCCTTCCCCATTCAGATTGGAAGAAGCTGCCCCCCCCCCCCCCCCCAAATCCTCGTATAGAAACCCCTGATAAACGCCACTGAAAAGGTGACTCAGTATAGTAGAATTGGTGACAGCGCGTGGACACGTGTCACGGTGGTTCAGTCAAAAAGAGTGATCGCAATTACCCTCCGCTTGGAGGCAGCCATCCGCCGGTCTCTGTCCTCCTCGGCTTCCCCCGGCGTCTTCTTGATCCACACGATGTAGCCGATGTGTGTGTTGGTCACCGTGATCACCGCCAAGGGGACGAAATACTGCAGCATCATGATGACAATGCTGGGGATGAAGGTAAAAAAAACTGATGGTTAGTTCTCAAATTGTGCGACTAGTGGGTGACGAGGTTAGTGTTGGTTGCTTGGCACTACACGCCTACATAGGCTCGGGAACAGAAAGTAAGGTTAATTTCAAGATGCTGAAACAATTATTTTAACATTAATTTATTGCGTTGTGATGAGCGCATGGGCAAACAAAATTAATGGATATTAAAGCCACCCTTAAAAACAGAATTTTGTCTATAAATCCTTTATAAATTGTAATATCGAGCAACGGGGGTGAAGCTGAAAAGTTGGCAGAGCATGCATACAAGACATGCACTTTATGAGAATCCCAAATAGTGCAACCCAGCCTCAAGTCTTGAAGACGGAAATGTTTTGACGCCATTGAATGATATTAATATTCTAATGATCGACGCTCTTTTACAAACCGCAGATTTATTTCACAAACTATTTCAGAAAAACAAAAATAAAATATTATGCACCAAACGCACTTGCGATATTTAATTTTCCTTTGAAAAAACAGGAAAAACTGATTTTGTGTGGGGGGGGGGGTGGTTGGTGTGTGTGGGGCTGAAAATTTGATAGAATGTGTTATCATTGGCAACGAGTCTATGAGTCAATTGTCAGCTCCAAGTGGGTCAGTAAGCCGTCCGTGAATTTAGCCACCAACCGGCCAGCCACGAAAAAGGCGAAGTTAATATGAAGGATTTAAAAAGATAGAAAGTGTCAACACCTTTGTAGCTCTTCAAGGAAATGTAACACAAGTTAACGAAACTCAGTCACATGATACCTCAGCACGGAGGCGTAGTGATTTAACCATAGAGTATGAGAATAAGAGGAACTAGTTTTAGTAGCGGAAGAGGATTGCATGATTTTAGAATAGAAGGCTGGAAGCCATATTGTGAGGACACGTTTTGAGTCGGAGAGATCATATTTGAATGTGATATTAATTCATGAGTGGAATTGTACTGAAGATTTATTATTTGATATTGTAACTACCTTTGTTACATGGACTTATCTGAATCAAGAATAATATTTGTATTGACTATGAAAATAAAGAAATGTGTGATAGATCGGACCTTACTCTATTCTTGAGATGAAAGATGGCAGTGAAATTAAGGATGATAGAGTAATGAAGTGAGTGGTAGATAACTAGCTGAACAAGTATATCAAGCTATGTTACAGGAAACAAAGAAGATAAGCAAATACATCGAGTAGTTAATGTTGATTGGAGACAGCCTTGTGTACATTTTAATTAAACACTGTTATTAATGTACCTTAAAAAAGCTTATTAATAATTTCGAGCTTTATGGAGCATGATTCACACCTTTGTATCTTTTAGTCGAAAAAAAAACAACAACCAAGAAAACAAGCAAAGAAACTTTCCTTAGAATACTCATTGTATTTTCGTTAAAAGAAAGCCATATTCAATTTGCAAAAGTCAAAAACTTGAATCAAACTCGGTGACCGGGTGCAGAGTATGGCAGACGTTATATATATATATATATATTTCCCAGACAAGGCAATTCGGGCCAAAAAATTGAAGCCAGCCAAGACAGACAGCGCGATTGCTATTGCTCACCAGCTTCACGTCCTCTTGCACGACACGGAAAGTGTTTTTTTTTTCCTTTCTTTTTTTTTTAACACTGCAGAAAATTGAACTTATAAGTGATACTCCAATCCTATCATTTCTATAAACAGGCAATCCTTAATTGGTAGATATATGGCAAACATAAAAATGCATGGTTAGGTTAGATGTACTGTGCCACCTTGGCTCAAATAACACAATATCGGCAACGTAATATATTACATAAGTCACAGAATCAAAAATTTAACGTGATAGGTTTTTTAGGGGCTTAAAATGGATTACTTGTCAGATATTTAATTGTAACGATACACTATGGGCTAATAATTAGCGCATTTTTTTAAAAGAACGAGAACGAGTCTTTAACATCTGTATGTAGCGACCACTACGGCATGTTAGGATTACGCAGCATCATGCGAAACAGAATTAATGGCTATGCACCGACAGTGTGCAGTGCATCGATCACACCCAAAATTCGCTAAAAAACCATCGGGGATTTCCCCATAAATCAATGTAATGTGTATCGTCTCTCCAGAACGTACAATTTGTTCCTCAGATAGTAAAAATGATTTTTAAAAAACTTGAGAAGAAAAAATTTACATTACATGTGAATTTTATAATCCCAAGCCAACAAGTCTTCCGCAATATCGTGGGTTGTTGTTTAAATGTTTAATATGGTTGACGGGTTGTTGTTTAAATGTTTAATATGGCTGATGGGTTGTTGTTTAAATGTTTACTTGCTCCCCAGGAATTGCCTCCTTGCCGAGCAGTTGAATCCATACCACCAAAGAAATCCCTGTCATATTCAGGGATATTTATAATATCGAGGCACAATAGTCATAGTTAGTTATTGATTTTTCAATATTAAAAAGATTTTTTGGCATGCGAAAGCTGTTTTACTTCTGACATATTAGGTCCATCCATCCATCCATCATACGTCGATCCATCTGTCTATCTATCCATCTATCCATCTATCTATCCATCTATCTATCTATCTATCTATCTATCTATCTATCTATCTATCTATCTATCTATCTATCTATCTATCTATCTATCTATCTATCTATCTATCTATCTATCGATCTATCTATCTATCTATCTATCTATCTATCTATCTATCTATCTATCTATCTATCTATCTATCTATCTATCTCTATATCTATATATCTATCGATCGATCTATCTATCTATCTATCTATCTATCTATCTATCTATCTATCTATCTATCTATCTATCTATCTATCTATCTATCTATCTATCTATCTATCTATCTATCTCTATATCTATATATCTATCGATCGATCTATCGATCTATCGATCTATCGATCTATCGATCTATCGATCTATCGATCTATCGATCTATCTATCTATCTATCTATCTATCGATCTATCGATCTATCTATCTATCTATCTATCTATCTATCTATCTATCTATCTATCTATTTATATAAAATAGATAGATAAATAGATAAAGTCCTGAAATCCCACAATTCTAACGCAATCGATTGTTGCCTCGAGCTTATAGTGATTTAAAGGGAAAACACTTTCCGGCCTGTGATGCAATCCATTTTGCTCTTTTCACACCACAAAGTGTGGGCCAATGACGCATGTGTTAACAAAATATACTTGGGTATATGAGAGCCCGCTGCATACCAATCGATTGAGGCTAAGCCAACCTCGGAGATGTCAAAATGCTCCAAGCTGCACCAGGATGTGGTTATTGCCCTATCTACATAGAGATGAGAAATATACTCCGTAGTGCCTAGCCCTATGACTTCGACAAGTGATTTCGCTGTCCACATGCGAAAAGCTTCCAAAAGTTTTATCTTCATATTTGATTGACCAATAAGAGCAACGATATCCTTTTTAAATTTAAAATAAAATAAAATTATACTCCAATATTTTGCATGGTGTGCGGTTAACGACTGAGATGTTTTATGAGATGGAGGGTAGACATGTGGACGTCGGTAATGGAAAAGTTGTAACAAAAATATTTCTAACGTCAAATGTTGATGTTCTAGGATCCTACTAGACATATCATGTTTTTTTAAAGATCTTTCGTTCGTTGCTAATGGACCATTCTGATAATGTTACAGGGTAGTTTTCCTTCAGAGGATATCGTTATCTAGATTTAAATAGATATCTTTAGCTGTATGACTTCATGTCCTTCTCTCGATGATATCAGCATCAGATGTTTGTCACAGTAAAAGCAGACCCTTCTCGCCCTGACAGCAAATATTTGTATCGATAATTAATAGCAGATCAATCTTTGTATGATCTCAGAACACCCTCTAGATATTACATGATATTTTTATGATAACAGCTCTCTCTCTCTTTCTCTATATGAGAGAGTGAGAGAGAAAGAGAGATAGAGAAATATTATTGCCTGATACTATTGAGATACTATTGCCAGATATTATTGCCAGATAATATTGTCAGATACTATTGCCAGATATTATTACCAGATAATATTGTCAGATACTATTGCCAGATACTATTGCCAGATACTATTGCCAGATACTATTGTCAGATACTATTGCCAGATACTAAAGCAATATACTATATAGAGATATTATTGCCTGATACTATAGCCACATACTATTGCCACATACTTTTGCCAGATAATATAGACAGGTACTATTGCCACATAATATTGCCAAATACTATTGCAAGATTAAATACCATACATTATTGCCATATTTTACCAGCCTTAGGTTCGGATAACCGATTTAATTTCCAATACTTCCATCTAATACAAAATGTTTTCCTTTCAAATAGAAGTAATTCGTTTTCTGCTAAAAGAACGCGTTTTTGAACCCTTTACTATGACAGAACATGAGATTCATTTAGCATTTCGGTGCAAGCAGTTGATCTGTTGATCTAAGATGAACCACCACAGCCAGTGTCTTGCATTAGTAATGGCTATCTGCTCGTAAAAACGTCACATGAACGATGCTTGCACACGTGTGTGTTTTGGTTGATGTTTATCATCTAACAGCGACACGATGGCGGACCATTCACGAGAATCTAGTAGTATCAGTTTTGTGAGGATTATTGGATAGTTCAATGGACATGAATACCAAATCCACCAACAGGTTTAAAAAAAAAAATTGAAATCGGATTTTGTTTCAAATGTATTTCTATTCCTTGATATTTCCTATAAGCACAATTCGTTCATATTCCCGATAGTTTACTGATTTATGCAGCAAAGCAAGGTTAATTTGTAAAATATAAAAACAATAAAAAAAAAAACTCATTTCGTACGTTATCAAACAACCCTAAAAACTAAGTTGTTTCTTCAAGTCCTGACTCTTTGACAAACACTCATTCAAGTAACGCACTTTATAAGAATCCAAATTAGTGCCCCCCCCTCCCTCAGGCTATCAACAGCACACTTTTTTCAAGTCTCTGAACTATATTAATATTATAATAACCCATCCGCTGATACACCGCAGATTTATTTCACCAACTATTTCAGAGCAACAAATGAAATTGCGATTTTTAAAGAGACTCTTCTTTACCGCAGTTATCGAATATTTATTTTTATCTTCCGCTCGAAAAAACAGGAACAACTTATTTCTGGGGGCTGGGTTTGGGGTTGAACATATGAAATAATGTGTTGTCGTCGGCAACTAGTCTATGTGCCAAGTTTCAGCTTGATAGCTGGACGGGGAACGGGAAGTGGGTCAATTAGCCTTCCTAAGATTCTGTCACCCAGCCAGTCATTCAGCCAGCTACAAAAAAAAAAGCGAAGTTAATATAGAGGATTAAAATTTAAAAAAAAAACGAATAGTTAAAAAAATTTGTATATATAACATTTGAAACATATGCTGGGTTATATCACTGAACATTACACAGTAGTGTCAAATCATTATGAATAACCTGCATCACGATTGGCACACCTCAGAACTCAACATTAGAAAGGAATGAGACAATATAACGCACAACAGTTTTCACCTATGGCAAACGTCATAACATCAGATTTGATAAAGTGTGATACATCACTGCTCAAAGTTTTTCATTGCAG
Organism: Omphiscola glabra; assembly: GCA_964017045.1. NCBI lineage: Eukaryota > Metazoa > Mollusca > Gastropoda > Lymnaeidae > Omphiscola > Omphiscola glabra. The sequence goes on from OZ024795.1 coordinate 15,335,290, forward strand.
ATCAAAATGACGTTGACACTGACGTTGACATTGAAGTTGATATTGACACTAACGTTGACATTGACAATGACGTTGACCTTGACATTGATGTTTTCACTGCGTTCAGTAATCTCCAAAATAAATTAAGAGTACGTATTTATTTAATTTTTTAAATTTAACATTGAGGTAAATTTGAACTTTTCAATAAAAAATAATTGTTGCCTCCGCCTTAATTTCAAAGTTTTATTATGAATTATTTGAATCGTCGACATTTGAAGAAATTATTCCCCTTGAGGTTTTATTCATCATGTCGCGAACACGACAAAATTAATGGAACCGCCAATGCATCCTGCAATGCTGATAACCCGATAGAGGATTTGAGCCGTGTTGAGGTGGAGGTGGGTTTTGTGGGGTGGGGGTGGAGTGGTGTTTGTGAGAGTCCGTAAAAATTTGAACTGAACAGACTTCCCCGTAAATCCCCATAAGAACATGAGGACATAAAAACATGAGGACATGAGGACACGAGGACATGAGGACATAAGAACACGAGGACATAAGAACATGAGGACATTAAAACATTAGGACATGAGGACATGATGACATAAGAACATGAGGACATAAAAACATGAGGACATAAGAACATGAGGACATAAGAACATGAGGACATAAGAACATGAGGACATAAGAACATGAGGACATGAGGACATAAGAACACGGTAACACCTTTTTAAAAAAAAATGATACATCGGACATATTTTTTAAATTAAAACAAAACTGGACATCTTAACTTTTGCTGATTTCTTCTTACTGGCTTGAAGCCCGTACAATAAAATGACGTTATAATAAAGGCCTCAACAAGCACGAGCCATGCAGACACATAATCATTACAAGAAAAAGAATAGTTTGTGTATTCCAATTTTTTTTTACGCTTAACTTAATTTCGTAAGTTTATTTTAACGTGTCCATAGAAACTTGGCTTGTCCGCTAATTTTTTTTTTAATGTGTAGATTTATAATATTTGTCTGATATTGTTAATTTTTTAGTCGGTAACCCTATGGTGTTTGGCGGGGGGGGGGGGGGATTTGAAGGGGAGGGGCTTCGTCTGTCAGGAATAAATGAGACATAATCGCGGATATACAAGGGGAGAGCACCATTTTTGAGATGTGAAGCTGTCAATGACCTCTTCATTGTCCGGCCACGAGATTGACGGTCGGACGTGTTGGCTTTTTTTTTTTCGTTTACTCCCTGAAGGCGTTATTTAAAACTTTATGGAAATCACGTTTCACTTTAATTTTGTTTCCCCTCCATTTTTAGAGGCGGGGGGGGGGGGGGGGGGGGGTTGAGGGGTTAAATGAAGTAAGAATTGCAATCTTTACATTTCGCCAACCAATCTATATCTGACTGGGTCGAGATTGTAGTCGAGATCCTGTCACACATTTGAAGAGTTAAACTGGTGGAACCTCGGGTTACGAACTTAATTCGTTCCAGAACTCGGTTCTAAACGGTTCTTAAACCGAAACACTGAAATCAATGAAATAGAGACAATCCGTTTCAAGATGAAGGACTCGTTATTTTATATTAACACCCGGTCGTTTACCTGACAAAACGCAAAGAATACTTGAATTACTTGGACCTCTCTTATTAAATAAAGAGAAAGAAAAAAAACAACCAAATAAATGAAATGCAAAAAAAAAAAAAAAAAAAAAAAAAAAAAAAAAAAAAAAAAAAAAAAAATTAAAAAAAAATTGTGTCTGCAGGCTGGCCTAAAACATTGTGATAAGATCGCTTTATTGTCAGAAGCATAAACGAAGCGCCAACGCTTACAAAAACCCGCTGTATGTTCATTACCATGAAAACGATCACGGGAAATGTATCATTTTCTTTGCGATTCCGAATCATTAGTTTAAAGAGTGTTTTGTCGCTTTTTCTTGACAGCCAAATGGGAATCTTTCTGCAGAAAGAAACTATCATGGGAAATTTGCCTCCAACTGTAAACCTCCCCCCCCCCCCTCTCTCTCTCTCTCTCTCTTTTCGCCTTCGTTCGTAACCCGAGACTTCGTTTGTAACCCGAGACACTGTTCGTTAAATGAGACTAAAAAATTTCGAAGTTGTTCATAACCTGAATTGTTCGTAACCCGAGATACGACTCGATAGATATGCAGAAAAACAATCAGGCTAACTACAGAGTCCACACTTCAAGTGGGGGGGGGATGTGGTAATGATATACGTCGGAAGACAAGATGCTTGAAATGTGACCACTATACATAGCCCTTCCCATAAGATGAACAACATATCCCCCACTATGCATAGCCCTTCCCATAAGATGAACAACATATCCCCCACTATACATAGCCCTTCCCATAAGATGAACAACATATCCCCCCACTATACATAGCCCTTCCCATAAGATGAACAACATATCCCCCACTATACATAGCCCTTCCCATAAGATGAACAACATATCCCCCACTATACATAGCCCTTCCCATAAGATGAACAACATATCCCTTCTATATTAAGTCTCTCCAAGGAGATCAGACTTGAGCGCGTTAGAGCGATGACACAAATTGAACAGCCGCGGAATGTAGAAATAATAAAGTAAGACATTAAATGATATGTTTGTGTCTGAGAGTGAGTATGCCGAGATATTCAAGGCGCCGAATCACATCGTAGATAATCTCCCGGACGCAGTTGAATGCTACGAGAAACGTTAAGTCTGAACAAAAAGCCCGATCTGCAGAGTATGGGAGCACATCATTAGAGTCTATTTAATCAGGACCAATGAGTTGGAAAATCATTCTGGACAACCTGACTATTGAAGTTATCGGCATTTCTCAGAAATTAAAATTACCATTGATAATTTATGACCATCCCCCCTCAACACACCTTTGTCTTTTATGAATTCCTCCCCCACCCCCCCCAAATAAAAAAAACCGCACACAATGCTGTATCTTTTTTATGAATCCCACTTACATACTCCTTTATTTTTTATGAATCCCCCTTACATACTCCTTTATTTTTATGAATCCCCCTTACATACTCCTTTATTTTTTATGAATTCCCCTTACATACTCCTTTATTTTTTATGAATCCCCTTACATACTCCTTTATTTTTTATGAATCCCCCTTACATACTCCTTTATTTTTTATGAATCCCCCTTACATACTCCTTTATTTTTTATGAATCCCCCTTACATGCTCCTTTATTTTTTATGAATTCCCCTTACATACTCCTTTATTTTTTATGAATCCCCCTTACATACTCCTTTATTTTTTATGAATCCCCTTACATAATCCTTATTTTTTATGAATCCCCTTACATACTCCTTTATTTTTTATGAATCCCCTTACATACTCCTTTATTTTTTATGAATCCACTTACATACTCCTTTATTTTTTATGAATCCCCCTTACATACTCCTTTATTTTTTTATGAGTCCACACCCCCCACTCTTTTTTTCACTTATGAATGCTACCCACCCCACTCCTTTGCATACGATGGCAGGACAGAGTCCCTGATACAGAGGTCCTAAAACGACTGTATCAGCATTCACACGCTATTTCAAAAGTGACAGGCTGTTTGAGCAGGGCCCGTCAAAAGGGACAGGCTGTTTGAGCAGGGCACGTCAAAACGGACAGGCTGTTTGAGCAGGGCTCGTCAAAAGGGACATGCTGTTTGAGCAGGGCCCGTCAAAAGGGACAGGCTGTTTGAGCAGGGCACGTCAAAAGAGACAGGCTGTTTGAGCAGGGCACGTCAAAAGGGACAGGCTGTTTGAGCAAGGCACGTCAAAACGGACAGGCTGTTTGAGCAGGGCACGTCAAAAGGGACATGCTGTTTGAGCAGTGCACGTCAAAAGGGACATGCTGTTTGAGCAGGGCCCGTCAAAAGGGACATGCTGTTTGAGCAGTGCACGTCAAAAGGGACATGCTGTTTGAGCAGTGCACGTCAAAAGGGACATGCTGTTTGAGCAGTGCACGTCAAAAGGGACATGCTGTTTGAGCAGTGCACGTCAAAAGGATGCCAGACAGCTGACTACCGGAACAACTAGTGTTCGACGAACCCTACAGTTTGAGACGCTCAGCTTGTGGGTGAAAACGCTTCAAAGACTGTCTAAAACCTTCACTTCAATTCTTGGACATTGACCTTGATTCGTGGGTGACACATGCCATGGAAGGTGAAAGCTGATATGGCAGACTCACTGTGGGGGTGGAAGCTGATATGGCAGACTCACTGTGGGAGGTGAAAGCTGATATGGCAGACTCACTGTGGGAGCGCAAAATCTTCAGAGAATAAGCGCAGCGCTCAAGCGCAAAGAAAGCGCATGGCAAGAGAGCGCAAAATTAACTCCAACCCTACTAGGACCCAAAAACTACATGTGTCCCACGTGCGGGATAGCTTTCCGGGCGCAGGTGGGGCTGGCAGAACATCTGCTTACTCACAGTGTAATAAAGACTTGTTTATCAACTATATCCCGAAGAACGAACAACACCAACATCAACAACAACAAAAACACACACACTCTCTCTCTCTTTCACACTCGCACACAATCAAATGGATTGTTGTCAATTTTAAAAAAGCGCGTTTAAATTTATGATAATGTTTACTTTCAAATGAGACAAATTGAATTGGTTCTACAACATTCAATTATCTGTATACAGAACTGCATCATGCTCGGTAGTGTTGACCTTTAACCGTACGTGACAAGCGATAATTTCTGAACTCTATGATATATGCGCTTACGATATTAAGGTGATCAGGCGGGTGCTACAATAATTTTATACCTAGCAAAATCAAACATCATTATTATTTTCGGCATTTCGAGAGTCCACGGCAGGATTTCTTTGTTATGTATATGCAACTAATAGAATGCCTGTTGCAGTTAATGAAAAGGAAATGAGCGCTGGTAAAAAATTAAAGGACAATAAAATTGATAAACCTCATAATTTTAAATTATATTAGGAAAATATAATTATTTTAACTGATACTTATACTGCTATACTTAAACCTTACTTATGTACATAATAAACTTGGTTGGGCATTTATGTTTGCTACTAGTGTTTATTCGTTGATAACCAGTGTAGGCAATAATCGGTGCACATAATGGGAATGGTGCGCGTAATGGACATGGTGCACATCATGGGCATGGTGCGCATCATGGGCGTGGTGCACATAATGGACATGGTGCACATAATGGACATGGTGCACATAATGGACATGGTGCACATAATGGACATGGTGCACATAATGACATGGTGTACATAATGGACATGTACGCATAATGGACATGGTGCACATAATGGACATGGTGCACATAATGGACATGGTGCACATTATGGACATGGCGCACATAATGGGCATGGTGCACATAATGGTCATGGTGCACATTATGGACATGACGCACATAATGGGCATGGTGCACATAATGGACATGGTGCACATTATGGACATGGCGCACATAATGGACATGGTGCACATAATGGACATGGTGTACATTATGGACATGGCGCACATAATGGACATGGTGCACATAATGGACATGGTGCACATAATGGACATGGTGCACATAATGGACATGTACACATAATGGGCATGGTGCACATAATGGACATGGTGCACATAATGGACATGGTGCACATTATGGACATGGCGCACATAAAGGTCATGGTGCACATAATGGACATGGTGCACATAATGGGCATGGTGCATATAATGGGCATGGTGCACATCATGAACATGGTGCACATCATGGGCATGGTGCGCATCATGGACATGGTGCACATAATAGGCATGGTGCACATAATGGGCATGGAGCACATTATGGACATGGCGCACATAATGGACATGGTGCACATAATGGGAAGATGGTATCCGACATATTTCCTTTACACGTGTTTCAAACGAAGAAACACAACGGATAAAACCCAAGGGTTCTGTCAATCTCAAGATAGCGAGATCTCAAAACCAGATCTCCCAAGCTAAGTGCTGCAGAGATTTTTTACTTGTAACGAATTTTAAGTGACAGCTGAAGTGGTCATTGTGATTAAGAAACTCTTGATTAAGGTCAGGCTATTTCCAAGCACCACACCATCAATCTCAATAACAGAATAAAACATATTCCATCAATTATTGGATTTTTAAAACTCTCGTTCACATACGTTTTTACATGAGAAAAAAAAACACATTAGAATTGTGACTTGCTGCTTATTATAGTTCTATTCAGAATAATGAAGACTTTAAAATTTTGGTTTAAATTGATCGCTTTACGTATTATCCCCTAGGACTCAACCATGTGTTTCATGTTTTATTATGTGCAGTCGTGTTTGTTTATAGTTTAAACTGGAATAGAGCTAGAGGAGCAGATATAGATTTTATAAGTCCAAATCTAATTCTAGAATTATACAATCCCGCTTAGGCTGCCAACTCATATTCTATTTATTGTGACTTCATGATTTTTTTTTTTCGGTGAAACGTCTCGTTTTTTCTTAAGCACATTTCAGTATACTTTTTTTACTGAGCCACTCTCGAAGTATTTATCAAGACAGTCACTGCGAGCACAGAAAGAAGTCATTAGGCCCCCCCCCCCCCCACACACACACTTTTTCCCAGCCTTATGACCAAGGAGCACAGGTTTATTTGCGGCCCCTGAGCCGCATGCTTTTTCACTTGATAATAAATGTGATGATGCTAAAAGCCAGGGGTTCCCTATCCTGGGACGCAGGGGCAGTGTCAAGTAAATGGGGGAAGATCCAAGTGTCAAGTAAATGGGGGAAGATCCAAAGGATCAGGTTTATTTGCATTTATTTTGGGTCATAGCTTAGGGGGGCGGCGGCTGTAAATATGTTTGGAAAACGAGATAGAGGGCAGGAAATGTTTTGAAACCAAGCGCAGATGCGGCGCTGCAAAAAAAAAGGTTAAGAATCCCTGATTTAAGGTGCTGTTAGTGGAGTTTACCAACTTGCAATGCGATTCTGAGGTCTTTAAAAAAGAATGCGCTATTTTCGGCCTTATGGTGACCACTTTGTCCCAGACTGTTTGTCCTAATGAAAGACCTCATCCCCGGCGAACGTGGTGACATTTATTGGAGGGTTTGAGGTATCAGCTGTATTGATCTCGGCTGTACAATTGTTGACAAAATAGGCCTAACAAGTAGAGATTAAATCAAAGTGGAGCCCGGGTGGGGGTGTCTTTGATTGGAATGAAAAGGAAAATAAAACACTTGATAATTTGACATGTTGAACTTCTCTCATGGGATGTTTAATCTGTTGGCCATAGACCTTTAACCTGAACTACAAAAGGCCCACATGCAGTCTAAGACTGCCCCAAAAGACCTTCGACTTTTTTTTGGACATTGCACGCTTAACGAGATCGCTAAGTTACAAAGAATATAAACGTTTAGGAAATACAATTTTAATGTTGGATTTTTTCTTCTTTGCCTTATTGACTTCGAGTGGTGCATATGCCGTGTACAAGTTCTTTCCATCAACGTGTACACCCTGTCAGGTGTCCCATTTCAAACTAGATAATATAAAGAAGAAATTACCGGACTTGCATGTAATACTCATGAAGACCACTTAACGGGAATGCCGGGGAGGGAATGGATGGGAAGCGTTACTGGAGTACTAGGGAGGGAATGGATGGGAAACTTTACTGGAATACTGGGGAGGGAATGAATGGGAAGCGTTACTGGAGTACTGGGGAGGGAATGGATGGGAAGCGTTACTGGAGTACTGGGGAGGGAATGGATGGGAAGCGTTACTGGAGTACTAGGGAGGGAATGGATGGGAAACTTTTCTGGAGTACTGGGGAGAGAGAGAATGAATGGGAAGCGTTACTGGAGTACTGGGGAGGGAATGGATGGAAAGTTTACGGAATTTTGTGAAGGGCTATCTGGTCCCCCTATCTACGTCTGCTCTGTGCTCTGTTATCTTACTCATTCTACTTTGGCCTTTCTTTACAATAAATATCAATGTACCTTGTGTTAAGTATCCTTCTCCTTACGTATTCTCTCCCTTTCTGTCTCCTTGTGTGTGTATGTCTTTTTCTCCCTGTCGATATCTGTCTCACTCTATCTCTTACTATCTCTCTCTCTCTCTCTTACTATCTCTCTCTCTCTCTCTTACTATCTCTCTCTCTCTCTTACTATCTCTCTCTCTCTCTTACTATCTCTCTCTCTCTTACTATCTCTCTCTCTCTCTTACTATCTCTCTCTCTCTCTTACTATCTCTCTCTATCTCTAGATATATATGTATATATATATATATATATATATTAGGGCTGCTAAATTTAACGATTAATTAATCGATTAATCGTTAATTGTCTCTCTCTCTCTTCTCCCTCTCTCTCTATATATATTTATATATATAATATTGCTTTCAGTATTTCATGACAGTCAATTTATTTTTTTTTATGTTGTTTCCTCAGACAAAAACCAATTTATTTTCCTTTCCTGCTCCACAGTAGACTAGTCTGATGATCTTTACCGTAACGTTACATTAAAGACCTTTCCAAATAATTTTATTTTTTATATTGAGTGCAAAAATCTGTGGATTACAAATGTGCAATCTCTCAGATTTGAACTGGGTTGCCCTCCGTGATTTGCACGCACAGAGAAAATGTGAATGTACATTCGAAAAAAATATCTTAGCTTTGTCTTTTTATTAACTGACAATCTCTGCCCCCCCCCCCCCCCCCCAAAAAAAAACCCTTAATAATCAATGGCTTCCGGAATCCGTGAATTTCACATCTACTAAAGTTACTTGACAACACATACTTTGAAGTAACGCACTTTATAAGATTGCCACTTTAGCTATCCCCCCCCCCAAATAGAACGCCACCGCAACTGAACTATATGCATATTATAATATCACACCCTCTCTTATACCGCAGATTCATTACACCAATTTTTTTTCCATAAATGAAAGGAAATATTAAGCACCAAACGCACTTGCGGTATTTTTAGGAATCTCATTTAGCGCAGTTATCGGGAATCTCATTTAGCGCAGTTATCGGGAATTTATTTTAAATGAACCCAGCACCTTCTGATGGCGTTAGAGACATTTTTACATAGAGAATCGTGTTATTTCGATTGCATTCCTTGATCTTATTCACAGTATTGAATTAGCTCTCTGTATTCTTGTTATGCATTCTTCATCCGAATCACATGGCTCAGTAGGATGTCCTGTTCTGTGGATGATGGGGGCTGCTAAATGATTTGTCAACCAAGCAGGAGATACACCACGTTACCCGCAACAATAGTCTACTACTTATTTTCAACCTGAAACTTTTTTTTTACTGCAATTCTTTTATGTCGATTTAAGTCGTCATATCCGATCACTGTAAAAGGTTTGTTTGTTGTTCTTTTCATGGGTTGGAGAGTTTCTGAGTATTTTCCTAACAAAAATAAACAAAGTGCCGTAGAGCCATGAACAGTCGAATGTTCTTATGTTTTACAACTGCAAATAGTCAAAGCCTTACGGTAGGCTTGGAGTTCGTGTCATTAAGCAACAAGAATTACAATTTTTTGAAATCATGACAAGAATTAATATTTAATGCCACCAATTGAATCCGAAAAGTACTTAAATACTTGGAAAGAAGAGAATCGAAGCAATCAAGTGATTCTGTAGGACTGCAGTCCGTGGATTAGTTTACCTTGAATTAGTAGGTAACAATAAAGCGAATTTTTGCAATGCCTGGTTGCATCAATATTTAATGACATCACATGAGGGACCTCAAGGGCGTATTCTCTGGTAGGCAACGACTAGATGAGCTGGAAACAGTGACGTCCACGGGGATGTTTGCTGTCAAACATTCAGATAGCTGGAACCCACCTTTCGTGGAGTCTTGGAAACTCTATCTATCTTTCTATCTCTCTCTTCCTCTCTCTTTTTTTCACTTTCTCCAATTCTCTCTTTCTCTCACCCTCTCTTTAACTCTCACACTCTTTCCTTTATTTCTATTAATCTCTCTCATTCTTTACAACTTTCTTACATTCCCTCTATTTGGCTACTCCTCTCCTTCGTTCACTTTCTTCTTGTTTCTATCTCTCTCTCTATCTACCTCTCTCTCTCTCTCACCCTCGCCCTCTCCCTCCCTCTCTCTCTCCCTCCCTCCCTCTCTCTCTCTCTCTCTCTCTCCCCTCCTCTTTCCATCTTGGTCAATATTATAATTGTTTTCCTTTTTGGAAAGAGAGTTTCATAAGGAACACTATTTACATTTTTGTTTCACTAGTGCCCTACAATGGACTACGATGAGTCACTTCCTTGTTTTGTCACGTGATACGTACCAGCCATTGGTAGGCTTTCTGCTACACATAACAACACATAACAACAGCTGATCAGCCATTGCCATTATCATTAATTCTAAAGCAAAATGTTTGTCTCCATCAGCGCTTCCCCCAGTGTTAATTAAAAATGTTACTTTTCAAAATATTCTTGAATACACTTGTTTTTTAAATGACATTCATTAAATGTGACAATAATTATAATTCAGTTATGATTAAAGGAAGAAAGTTGTTTGAAGAAAAACTTTTGAGCGACTAGTGTGTTGCAGACAGCTTCCGGAAGTCTTAGTTGTTTTTACACGTATCACGTGACAAAACAATCAATAAATCGTAGTCCATTCTAAGAGACTAGTAGACACACACAAAGTTAGCCTAATAAAACAAATATAGAAAATTTAGCATATGTAGAATACGTTGAGGGAACATATCAGTCATAGTGTTACGAATTGTGTCATTTCTTCTAAAAATCATCAGTTGATGTGGTGGTTCCCTCCCAGTGAGATATGTGGATCTAATAATTTTTGTTACAAATCCTGATAAGCCAGGTCATTTTGGGGGGTACATTGACACGTCAGCGTACCTGTACATATATCTGTTGTGGTCATTCTCGAAATGCTCTAAACAAAGTCCCGTGCTGTTGCTCTGCTTCGTGACCCGTGACGTTATGGCCGTCGGAAGCGGCGCTGACAGGGACAGTATCCAAATGGTTGCCATGGTGATGGCGAAGGCACGCTTGGACAGTCTCGGTCTCATGGGTTTCAAAATGGCCACGTAGCGGTCAACGCTCATCGCCACCAGGGTGAACGCGCTGAGAAACACAGCAACAACCTGGTGAGATGAAGCAAATATTCTCTTTTTAAAACAAATGATTTGTCTATGAGAAGTAGTGGATTAGACGAAATGGAAAACTTACTTTCATCATTTGATTCGCAATATCTTTTAATTACGATTTTTTAATTAATGAAATTAAAATTTTATTCATGTAAAATTAAAATTAAAATTATGATACACACTCTTTTTTTTTTTATTATTTTAAAAAAAATGATATTCTTTTTTGAATTCATCTTTACTTTTGCATATCAAAGTACAAAGTAGTCTACAGCATCACCCAAGAAGGGAAATAAAGATTTTAGCCCAAGTCAACTATTTTTGGGACTTTTTGAAGTTAATTCATACAATCAACAAACCCGCCAACACCATTGTAAATCCTTTATCACACGAGCCTGTTACACGAGCCTGTTACACGAGCCTGTTACACAAGCCTGTTCCACGAGCCTGTTACACGAGCCTGTTACACGAGCCTGTTACACGAGCCTGTTACACGAGCCTGTTACACGAGCCTGTTACACGAGCCTGTTACACGAGCCTGTTACACGAGCCTGTTACACAAGCCTGTTCCACGAGCCTGTTACACGAGCCTGTTACACGAGCCTGTTCCACGAGCCTGTTACACGAGCCTGTTACACGAGCCTGTTCCACGAGCCTGTTCCACGAGCCTGTTCCACGAGCCTGTTACTCAGCTCCGTGTTTTCAAATATTTCAGCGACAAAATGAACATAACATCCAAAATAAAGCCAGGGTAATAAGGGGGGGGGGGACTGCAATCAGGTTAGCACAATAAGGAATTAGTAAAAACACAGTAAAGTTAAACCTGAAAAAAGGAACGCAACAAATCATGGAACGTGTCGGCAGGAAGCCTTCATCAGCGAACAAACAGAAAAACGAATACAATTTAAAAAAACATCAAAAATTTTTAATAAATAATACAGCACTTAGCTGAGAAGTAGTGTCCAAGAGGGCAGCAAAAGATGTCAAAATAAAGCTAAGCGGTTCTGAAACCTCTTACATCCGATCAATTTTAGGTTTGCAGGTGGTGGTATAAAATGTTATTCGTTTATCTAATTCCCAACAGCCGCCACTACTTAAATACGTATTTTTTTGTATCATTGAAGCTAACATTTACTGTGTTCAAACGTTTGATGAAGACTTTCTTTCTGTGCGAGCTCTCATGCTTTAATCTTGAATCATTTTTTTAACGCAATCATTTATTTGACCAGATGAAGAACAGCTAAGAGGACCACCAAAGCGGTACCGCGTGTAGAGAAATGGCCAAGTCATCAACAAGGCTAAGTCATCAAGTCATAACAAGGGCTAAGTCATGAGAAAGGCTAAGTCATAACAAAATTTAGGTCATCTATGTATGCTTTTATAATTAGGTCATCAACAACGCTAAGTCATTAAACAACGCTAATTCATCAACAACGCGATGCCATATCAAAGGCTAAGCTGTCAACGACGCTAAGTCATCAACAATGCTAAATCATAACAAAGGCTAAGTCATCACAAACGCTAAGTCATTAACAGCGCTAATTCATCAACAAAGTTAAGTCATTAACACCGCTAAGTTATCAAATTTTACACATTTAGTAGTCCCGTTGTAAACATCTTTAAAGAATATTTAGCATGGTTTTGGGGGGGGGGGGGGTGCTGGCAGTTAAGTTACTAATTTGCATCTTCTTGACATTTACGTGACAAGCTACATTTGAGTCGCAATGCTGTTTAAAGCCTACATATTTACAGTTTGTTGGTGGACTTATCATTGAGAATATCTTACAGCTAATAGATGGCCTAATATTCTGAATGATATGCAAGGATAAAGGTCAGTCATCTTGCACTAATCTCCACCTCTTCTTGCAAATCATTAACATCCAAAAAAAATCCAAATTTTTACGAAATGAACTGAATCGAGTTTTGATGTACTGTATCAAGAATGCAACATCAACAATAAAAAAAAAAATTCAACGTCCACACAATGAACATTTGGGAAATAATAAAATTATGACCTACAGTATGTTACTTGTCTAACGTGTGTCGCATGTTTTTTGTATTGTCTATCACGTCCTTGAGGACTTGCATTATGTTATTTTTATTGTCCTTGCAGTAAGTTTTCAAGGGACATATTGATAGGGTGTAATGCATCTGCATTAGCAAGCCATCTTGTTTCGGGTTATGACTTGACAACTACGGCGTTGGTATTTTTAAAGTGTTTCCCAACGCTGTGTTGAATGTGAGAAAACACGTAGAGGGCTTGCATGGCTCCAAATAACGTCATCATCATTGGTTCCTGCTTAGGGTCGGTTCACACGATCAAATTTTCCTTCAGGCACTTGATGCAATTCGTGTATGAAGCCTTGTCACGACTTTCAAATTACTATTTTATCAAATTCAACAAAAAAAAAAAAAAAAGAAAAAAAGAAACCACGCATAAAATAGTGCGTTCATACGAAATTTGATCGTGTGAACTGGCGCTTAGAAGCATGTACGCCTACAAAGTTGAGGGAGTGAGTATCCCAATTGACAGACACAGCCAGAATGTTTGTCTTACTGATTCTTTGTTGGACACCACTTCTGTGTCCAGCCATCACAGCGGCGTTGTCACAGCACTTTGACGGACAACATTTTAAAGTCCATTTTATCTCTCTCTAGCTGCTTAACGGTGGCTTGAACCAAGCTCTTAGCACACTTCTGGCTTATCTGGATAAAACCGATTAAAGATTCTTTAATACGCACCCCTTACCTCGTAATATCCACTTCCTTATATAACACTGACATTTGCTCACGATGTGTTTGATCAGGAGTGTGGGTCAAACATGATAGTCATCGGCTCTACGAAAGATTCTCATTAAATTCTGCCAAACAGTAGGTGCCATCTGGAGGATGAATTTCTTACGCACACAAGCATGGTGTTTCATACGTGTCTAGTGTTCTTTCAGCAAAGAGTAAAATACAGCCATCGGTTTCAGTAATCCAAGAAAATTGGCCGCATTGGAAGTGTCCATGCAGACCTGGATTTTGAGTTGTAAGAAATGTTCTGCAGATTGGAGGATGATTCTTGTCAACATACCGCTCCACGTCTGCTTCTACCATTCAATCTGTGATTGAAATTTCACTTTAATAACTCTGTTGCAACTACGTTTCTCTCAATTTGTGTTAGGTTGCACCCCCCCCCCCCCCCAAACCCACTTCAAGGAAAAGGAAACACAATTGTCCTTCTAGATGAGACAGTGCCATTTGAAAAAACTGAGACAGTGCCACTTAAAAAAACTGAGACAGTGCCACTTAAAAAAACTGAGACAGTGCCACTTACAAAACTGAGACAGTGCCACTTTAAAAAACTGAGACAGTGCCACTTAAAAAACTGAGACAGTGCCACTTAAAAAAATGAGACAGTGCCACTTAAAAAACTGAGACAGTGCCACTTAAACAAACTGAGACGGTGCCACTTAAAAAGCTGAGACAGTGCCACTTAAAAAAACTGAGACAGTGCCACTTAAAAAACTAAGACAGTGCCACTTAAATTTTGTTCTTTCTTTTTTTGCATCCCCTTCCAGTGACGCATCTGCCTGAGCCACCCTACCCTTGGTGCGCCACTGAGTGAACGCATGTTACGCATACATTTTTGGAACCACTGCAAAGCTATCACTCGTGTCGGTTGTTTGTAATGAGGTCGATCCAATCCTAATTATGAGGCATGCCTGGTGTGCTTTATATTCTTCTCTCATTTGAAGTCATTTTTTTTTTACTTCCGGGGCGCTGCTCTGCAGGCGACTCGATTGCATCAGTGCATCTTTTTCAGCTTTTTTACAGTTTTTACATGTTAGATTTAATTGTGTTTCACTCAAGTACAAATTGATCTACTACGGACGATTTTCTTGTATGTTTTGTGTCTTTTTCTTCGCTGGAAACAGCTTTAATATGGACTTCGGATATCAAAATAGTCAGCCTGGTATAAAGATGTCACTTCCGCCATTTTTGTAAACTTCCGCCATGTCAACAACAAATGGCAACCTATTCACGACTGAGAGGAAGAAAGCAGGGAAGAAGGGGAGGCATTCGTTTCAAATGCAGAAACATAGGACAGTGAGCCTTTCTTCCACATGTTGTTTTGGGAAACGTTAGATCACTACGTAACAGGATGGATGACGTGGGTTGTTTCTGTAAGGATTTCTATCAATTTCGTATGAGCTCTTTAATGTGCCTGACAGAAACATGGCTTAACGAAACGTTACCAGATTCAGCAGTGGCACTGGACTAATTTAACATTTTCCGTGCCGAAGGAACAACCGACAGCATCAAATCAAAGGAAGGGGTTGAAATATATGTTAACAAAAACTACTGTAGAATCAACAACGGAATAGTGAAACATGTAGTTTGTACACCCGACATGTAACTACCTTGCACCACTTTGCCGCCATTTTACCTACCTACGGAATTCAAACAAACCTGTATCATCCTGAAAACCCGGAGATGGGGAGATGGAGTTCACGTGCGCCTATTTTACGCGCTTCGAGCCTTTGGGGATGAAGCGTGATTGTTCAAATAAACTTTATTATTATTATTATTATTATTATTATTATTATTATTATTATTATTATTATTATTATTATTATAATCTAGGCCTGTTGACTCACGACGGACACGTCATTCCTTTAAATATTTATTTAATAATATGTATATATGACTATATATATATATATTTATTTATTTATTTATTTATATAATTTATTCTTTTTTGCATGTCTACAGTCGTGACGTATCTTCACACACATTTTAAGTGTGCATTGATCAGTGACGTCTCCAAATAATCAACGCCTTTTATTACCCCCCCCCCCCCACGCCTTGGCTCACAGCTGTGCAACGCTTCGAAACATCGTTAAAAGTAATAAACGATTCCCCTGCCGTGAATGAAACGAAGAGTCCTACGCCACAAAGACATGTTACACCCCGAAGCGTAGAGATAAAATTATGTAGACGAGGAGATATGCAGGAGAGCTGTACATCTTTATGAATACAGCAGCCACATTCCAGGTGCAATCAATTTGACCACACTCGCCAACATCAAGCGAAGACGTGCAGCCGTAGGCGGGACGTTAGTTTTAATATGTCCGTGATCACAAAGACGGGTATTGGTTCGGTGTATTAATCTATGGATTGCATCTCCAGATACAAAAATCTCCGAGTGATCAGAATTTTTTATTTGGTTTGTTGTTTTCCTTATGATATGGACCATCGCAACTAACAGTTGGCTTTAAGACGATATGAAGCAGATAAGAGGGGACAAGATATAAACACTGATAAAAAAACGTGTAAAATCCAGACAATTTGTGTTGCTCACTTATCCATGTTTAGGACACAACATTGCATGAAAGTTAAAAAAAAAGGGGGGGGCTGGGGTTTGTTTAGAAAGTCAAGTACCTGTGTTTATTATGTAGTCTGAAAAAAGATTCAATAACAAGTAGAAGATAGCTGTGAGGATGGCTGGGGATGGCTGGGAGGATGGCTGGGAGGATCGCTGGGAGGATGAGGATGTCTGGGAGGATAATTAGGATGGCTGAGAGAATGGCTGGGAAGACGGCTGAGAGGATGGCTGGGAGGATGGTTGGGAGGATGACTGGGAGGATGGCTGGGAAGATGGCTGAGAGGATGGTTGGGAGGATGGCTGGGAAGATGGCTGGGAGGATGGCTTGAAGAATGGTTGGGAGGATGGCTGGGAAGATGGCTGGGAGGATGGCTGGGAGGATGGCAGGAGGATAATTAGTAGGATTTCTGTGAGTATTGCTGTGAGGATGGCTGGGAGGATGGTTGGGAGAATGGCTGGGAAGATGGCTGGGAGGATAATTAGTAGGATTTCTGTGAGTATTGCTGTGAGGATGGCTGGGAGGATGGCTGGGAGGATGGTTGGGAGGATGGCTGGGAAGATTGCT
Source organism: Omphiscola glabra (assembly GCA_964017045.1). NCBI lineage: Eukaryota > Metazoa > Mollusca > Gastropoda > Lymnaeidae > Omphiscola > Omphiscola glabra. Next base: position 15,352,313 of record OZ024795.1, read on the forward strand.
GGGAGGATGGTTTGGAGATGGTTGGTAGCTTTATTTCAAACAATTATTTCAGAAAAAAAAGTACGCACCCAGCGCACGTGCGGTATTGTTGTACAAAAAAATCTGTTTTAGCGCAGTTATCGAGCATTTTGTTTCGCGAAATCGGTGGTATCATGTTCCCAAAGCCTTCACCTTGAGAAAAAGGAATAATTTATTTTTGAGGGGTTGGGATTTGGTGCTGGGCCTGAAAATTTGTTAGAATGTGTTGTCATCGGTAATAAGTGTATGTGCCAAGTTTCAGCGTGATTATATGACGGGAAGTGTGTCAATTAGCCTTCCGAAGGATTTGCCTGCCAGACACGATCAAAAGCCAAGTTAATATAAGGAATTAATTAAAGAACCCTTAAAAAATGTGTTTCGTATAAATCTTGTAAAAAATGTGATATCGGTCAACGTGGGTTGGTTCTGAGAATTTAGTGTCCCCAATTAGTGCTACCACATCAAGGCTCGCAACCGCACATTTTTTACACGCCCTTGAACTATTTTAATATTCTATTGCCCCTCCCACTTTTACACTACAGGTTTATTTCACGAACAATTTAACAACAAAGAAAATGAAAATATTAGCGCTATAAACGCACTTGCGAAATTGATGTAAGAAGAATATGATTTAGCGCCGTTATCAGGAATTTTATTTGGTGAACTAATATTGCGTTCATCGTCCACTTGAAAATCAGGAAAAACTTATTTTGGGCGCTTGGGGGGCTGAAACATTTGATACAATGTTTCGTCATCGGTAATAAGCATATGTGCCAAATTTCAGCTCGATCTTTTGACGGGAAGTGTATCAGTTAGCCATCCAAATATTTGGCCAGCCATCCAGCAACATACGAACAAAAACGAAGTTAATGTAAATGATAAAAACTTCCATCTGCTATGTTATACACTTGGTAACACAGCACCAGCCTTCAAAAGATTTTATGAATGAACAATAACAATATTTTTAAATAATATACACATAAATCCCTAGACATACTCCTAACTTCAATGTAATAAGTTAATCATTAATATAACAGTTCAATCATTTTTTTAATTACAATTTGAAAAAGCAGCACTCTCACATAGTTTAATTTCAACGACCCGTTTCTTTCATTCCCCTTTAATGACTAAACAGCACGTCTTTTTAAGGTAGGGTTGTGCAAAGGTTTACCCGTTGCCAGCACATAACGGCAGTAGCCCAGTTCAAAAGAGTCCTGAGAAGATAAATACACTTGTAATGAACCACTGGGTGCCCTCTCCTGGCGGGGATCTGGTCAATGTGTAAAACGTTAAAGTGGAGACTGATCAAACGCTTTGTGTTTTAACAGCAGAAGGCTTCGTGGCTGTATCAAGTAGCAATTTTCCCCATTAATATTTCCTGACAGAGTAATTCTGCCGGAAAGGCATAAGCAATATATCTCTTTTACCCATGAGATGCGTTCAGTTTTTTTTTTACATGCGATGTGTCTTTAGCAGAACGTATCAATCAGATGTGAAAATGTTATAGGAACGAGGGGAAAAAAAAAAGAAGGGGAAGCAGCACGAGGATAACATTTTTAAGACATGATTTTGGGGGTTTCAGTAATTGCGGCGTGTTGTGCGAAAGTGATCGCACGTAGATTTGATTTATGTGTCACACAAATTAGCAGCTAGATCTTAAGACAATAATTTGGTTGCTGTCAGCTTTTCCGATAATCTTTCCATTTGTTTTTAAGGCATGTCCGAATTTTTTGTACTGCTTTTATAGAGTTATTCGTTCACTATTTTCTGCCATTACTTGAGCAGGATATATTATGATGTTCATACCTTGTTCTCGAAGATACTGAACAGATGTAACCAGGTGACCTAACTCAGAGGTCGGGAAACTCATTAGCCTAAAAAGCCAAATATCAGCAGCAGGGCGATTACACTTTTTTGAGAATTAAATTTCTTTTCAAGAATCTAATCAAGAACAATGTTTTTCGGAGTCAAAACCAATTAGTGGCCGACTAACCGAGCAGAGCTCAGGTCTATAAAGAGCCGCATGCGGCTCGCGAGACGCGATTTGTCGAGCACTGACCTAACTGCATGGAAGATATATCAACTGAATCTTAGACTGGAAACTTTTGTTTTTCCGCTCTCTATTGAAGTAAGAATTTGACACCACAACAAAGCAGACTTGTAAAAACAAAATCAAATTGCTTGACGAGATCTTACGCAATCACTGTCTTTTTATGTCAACGCTTTAAAAAAAACACTTTCAATATGCAAAAAAAACACAGAGACTCTGCTGCTTCCCTTCTGGTGGAACATAGAGTGTTACTGTAACCCCTCAACGAGATCTGTGTTTCAATTAGTTTTCTCCACCTCCTTGGAGAGAGAGAAAACGTAAACAGATTTTGGAGGCGATCGAAACATGTAACAATGAGCGATAACAATTAACACTTAATCTGTACGTACCCCCGACAAGATTGAGATAGTGTGCTCTTCTTCATGTACCCCGACACGATTGAGTGGGTTTATGCGCTGCTTCATGTACTTCGACGGGATTGTTTGAGTGTGCGGCTGCTGTATGTACCCCGACAGGTTTGAGTGAGTGTGCGCTGTAAGTACCATGACAAGATTAAGTGAGTGTGCACCGCTGCATTTACCTCCCTCGACAAGATTGTGTGCGTACGCTGCTGCATGTACCCCCACAAGATTGAGTATGTGTGTGTGCGCTGTACAAGCACAAATATTTTCACATCGTTCACATTCATTACTCTGGATTGCGCTCCCTTATATTTTCCGCCCATTTTGGCGCCGTTGTCGTAAAACCTTGACCTCTGCAATCATTTAGATTTAAGCCATCTTTTTTTCAAAGGTCTGGGTGCTTTCAGTTTTTTCGTGACTTTCAATGAAATCTACAAGGTCCTCCTCGTTTGAATGCTGACCTCCTTTTATCAATTCATGGGGCGTATTATTTCAATCACCTGTTTCTTGTGTGGCACATTAAGTATACAGTCAAAGAGAAGAGAAATAGTATTTTTTTTAAAGTTTTGCAGCCTGAATTATTGAAATAATTTTGCTTTTAACTTGTATATCATTAATGTTACAAAGTCATTTGGAATTTTAGGTGATAGAAAAGTGTGTGCTTTGGCCGCTATAATCTATTCAGCTAGCTGTGGATCAAAATGACCGATTAATTTGAAAATTTCACCACCCGGTTCTCCAATTTTGTCGCTAGGTCCTCTTGGGGTAAGATCATTCTTAGCAAAGAATATAATGGTAACAACTACTTTCAGTATATTTCGCCACTTCACCATTTCAAGCCTAACTGCTTTATATGAAAATGATAATCAATCATTGAAAGAGGTTGAAAACTCTTTCCACGGCATATAAAATGTTCTCTGTTCAGGTCTGTTTTCCCGTTCATGCACCAACAGACAGCAACATACAATGAAAACAGTATATGGTATCTTCAAAAACACTTTATAAAAATACATTGAAGATTAACCTTTGCCCAGTTTGGTAGAGATTTTTTTGTCCAGCCAATTTGAACTAAAGAGTCTGGCTTTTCCAGCAATTATCTTATTTGGCCGGCAATCACATGCCTTCTGGTCTAGGCCATGTTCAATTAAATCGCTCGAAACCTTGTCCGGTAATGGCGGCCATGTTGCCGGATTGTGAAATCGAAATGTGGATGGCATTTCAACACGATCCGGATCTGAATGCTGGCTTAAACGTTTAAACCATTCTGTAGACCTATCGGTTTCTTCTGAACAGCGAACAGGAATTTCGCTAGCTTTACTATTACTTGGTACTGCTATCACAACGTTTCAGTGGCGACTGTTGCAAATGGGTAGTTGTATATGACCTTCACTGATATTTTTTTTGAAAATTTGGTAGTCACTGCCCTTTGATGATTCGAAGTCTGGTCTGTCTGGATGTGACATAGGAGACTTAGTCAGCCATTCCTCCAACTGATGATGTGATTGACACTGACTTTCATTGCGCTCGATTCGCGATTTTTGTTAAAGTATAAAATGTGAAAAGAAAAATATTTTGTTTAGCATTTCTTCTAAGACTTCCATCATGGTCATGAGCCGCTGTGAGGGTCAAGATCACTTGCATTATGAACTAGTTAGGCTACATATTTATGTTCTTATTTTCGTTTCGGTTTGAATTTATGGTTTATTTAAATGTACACCACTTCAACGTTTGCTCCCGGTGCCTCGACACCGCTGGTACCATCCTTGGTATAGTTCTGCATTGTCGTACACAATAAAGGTCTGACGGAGCTAGACATGCGAGACAAGGTGGTTGGTTTTGTGGTTGACTTGTACGAGTTTCCAAATTGTTACAGTTAGAGTGACTCTCCGACGAAAGTCACATTTGTTAACAGGCTGACGAGACTTCCCTTTCCATTGACAGAGTGTATTTCCAAGAAATGAGACGTTGTTGCCTTTTTTTTTATATGCCTCTCCATGAATCGCTCTTCCGCCTTATTTTTTTTAACACGGTCACCTATTACGTCATCCTCTACGTCAACCATTACGTCACCCATTACGTCACCCTATACGTCAACCATTACGTCACCCATTACGTCACCCTATACGTCAATCATTAGGTCACCCTATACGACGCCGAGTACGTATTCATATATGTCACTCATTACGTCACCGTAGACTTTCACAAACGTAATGGCGAACATATTGAAGACACGGGTTCTTGAGTTTCCTTAAACCAGACCGCACACTTAAAGTGCGTGTGCATATTTCATACGTTACATAAATGGATGAGTCTGTGCATATTTCATATATTACATGATTGCATGAATTTGTGCATATTTCATATGTTACATAAATGGATGAGTTTGACAACTTGGTAATAATTAGCCTTATGCCCATTTATCAACATACTTTTGTCATATTTACTTGCCCATCCCAACGCCTGGGCTTTTCCTTCTCTTGGAGGTATTTTTCCGCAACACAATTAGCCTCAACCCGCGACACATCGGTTCCATAGCTCTACACATGTGTAGAACCGTCAACCTGCAAAACTGAACGTTTCTCATTGTGATCCAATGAATGATATCCTTAGGCCCGTTAAGCAAGACCCATATTAAATGTGATAGGAAGTCATTTAGGGTCTGTTCGCCGCATGGCTGCATTCTATCTGACAGCATGTGTGAAGTGGGTCAAGTTCGCTGAATGGGCCAGCCAATTGAACTAGGAACACACAGCCTATATTTCCCCCCGAGCCAAAAACAATTTCCCCTCCCTATTTTAGCGCGTGTGTCGGAGCATGTGTATTTAAGTCAAGATATTCGTGACGCCCAACACCTTGTTTTTTGTAGCTGACTTTACAGGCATGTTACACTTGGGTGGCTGAGCGAATCGTTATGAAATAAGTGGAGAATTGTATCTGAAGGATGAAAAGATAATAAACGAACACATTCAATATGCGAGGGTTTCATGACTGTTACTTTTGGCGTATGCTGTAAAATTTGCAGTAAAAAAATTGTGAAAATATTTTTAACGAAATGTGAATCAAAATCTTAAGCAGATATAAGAATGTCACTGTTCTACAGACGCTGGTTACCATGTTGCCAAGTTAATAGCCAGTAAAAAAACACTATAAAAATGAAACGGTTATTAAACATGGATGTACGAAAATCATTCATATACAGTAATAATCGGACCTTATACAGTCGATAAGTAGACAAAGCTTCATAGCAATTTAAAAGCGATCACAGAGCTAAGATACTTTAGGTATTGACATTCTCAGAGAGCATGTTATATATATATATATATATATATTTCAAAGGAGATACATCGTCTTTATCATTCTGGGATATATCATATTTAAAGTTTATTCTTTTCCAAGACGCATTTTTCCGCGGGACTCATAACCTGATCTCGCAGCGCATCAATACGCCACGTCACACCGACTGCGGAGCTCTGCTCTAGGAAACGAATATCTCTTTAGGCTCCATTGAGATGTGCTGTGATTTTGAATGTGCAATTATCTTGTGGCAAATGGTACTTTGAATAACCAGCAAATAATTTTAAAACACATCGACCATTACGCATGCTGATCAACACCGCCTTTACAAAGATAAATTTGAAAACTTCGGTACACTTACGCCATTCTGTAGCGTAAATCAATAATTCTATGAAACCCAGGAAAAAACATTCATATGATTCTGGAAACTCTACATTAACCTCACGTTGACTGACACTGACATTGCTGACCTCGCTACACACTGAAAATCCCTACGATAAAATACCTTCGAGTTTTTTCAGCACGCAGAAAGGTCTGGGATTTACACAACATCGTCACTGAGATTACCCGGTCCATTAAGTCGGAAGAAAGCCGGCCTCATGGTTAAAACTAAGAGACTGGCGTCTAGTGTGGAGCCTCTGGGGGGAACTAATGGGTCCCAAGAAAAGAGAGTTAACACTCCATTAATCGTGGACACAGGTCAAAGCTGACCTTTTTACAGACTCATTGGATCAAATAAGATCAAGACATAAGCCTGTTAAAAAGAGGAAACGTTTGTTAGTTTTTTGCTTTGTTTTATATCATTTACTCCGATAAACGGGTTGTTTAGAGTGCGGTGACCTGGACTTGAAGACCTGATAGCGTATTGCGATGACCTAGACATGACAGCGATGACCAGTTGGTATCCTGATATCAAGCGCGTGTCACTTAAACGTTCTGTCAAATCGATTTTCGTTCAGATCAATATTCTTTAAAAATCAAGTGTCTGTCACACCGGCGTTGTTTAAGCGTCAAGCTAGCTTATGCCTTGTTCGTCAACTTTATGCCTTCTGCTTCAAGCTTATGCCTTGTGCGTCAAGCTCATGCCTTGTCTTTTCCTGTAAAATTTCTGCCACATCAACATTCTGTCACATTAAATTTTTTAGTCAAATCAACGTCCATTAATATAAACGTTCTTTTACAACAACGTTCTGTCACAACTACGATCTGTCACAAATGTACCGTGATCAGGTCCATCTAAGTAAAATGCTGCTTCGATCAAATACGATCCAGCCAAAGATGGTTAAAGGAGACCCTACAAATGGGAATTGTAGATTGGCCAAACGTGCCTTGCATTGAATTATCCTCAAAAACAAGTGCGTTCGGGAAGTGTCTCTTGTGCGAGATGTTTTTTTTCCCCCACATATTTTTTTTTTACCTCGTAACCAACTCAGACAGACAATGTTACTTATTATGCATACAAATATGGGCAGAACTGTTTCCTTTACCTTAAAATCATGTGATGGGGCAGTCTCAAAATAGAAACTTGGAGTTTCAATAATGTAACCCGGAGCTGAAGTATATTTTCCAACCTACGACTCCTTGGGCCTTAATTAAGATTGCGTGCATGCATCAATGGAAGGTGATGAGGTAATCTTTTAAAGGCAACTTAGCAATAAATTATTGATTCAATTAAGTTGATTTCCCGAAAGGATTCCGCAAACTCCTTCTTTAAAATAAGCAACTGATAAATGACGTCAGTTTTCTTATTTTTTAGGGATTTTTTTTTAAATTTAAAATCCAGATTCCAATTTTGTTTTTTTTAACAACAGACTTCTTTCTAAATTTTTAAAAAAAAAAAATTTAAAAAAACTAAATTTTTCCTAAAAATCCTTTTTGTGCATTAAACAAAATTAATGTTAACATGCCCCACCAGATTTTACACCACAAATTTACTTCACCAAGTGTTTCAGAAATCTTTAAAAAATATATTACGCACCAAATGCTTTTGCGATATTAAAAGAAAGAAAAAGAATTTCAATTTCCTTAGTTGCTGGGGTTGTTATTTCGTGAAATCAGTGTCGTCACATTTCATTCATCTTCAACTTGAAAAAACGGGAAAAACTGATGTTTGGGAGTTATGAGTGGGGGCTGAAAATTTGAAAGAATGTGTTGCCATCCATAGGAAACGAGTCTATGCGCCAAGTTTCAGCTCGATAAGTTGACGGAAAGATGGGTTAATTAGCCGTTCGAATATTTTGCCTGCCAGATAAACATGAACAAAAAGCGAAGTTAATATAAAGGAATTTGACGGCAAACATTAACTAAAGGACAAATTCGCGTGTTACAGAAGAAATAATAATAAACTAGTTATAGCCCGCCTAACATTAGCGACCACAATGCGTGAACTTTCCGATACTAAAATTAGTTGATAAAACATGAACTTAAGTAATGCACCTTTAAGAAACAAAATTTTTGCTACGTCTTCCTTCCAGGACACGACACTGTACACTTTTTCTTTCACGCCCATGAACTATAGTAAATATTCTGATGTTCGAACCACATTTAAAACAAATATTTATTGCACCTTATTTAAATTGAGACGATGTTATTTACCGAAAAGAAAATGTTACGCACCAAACGCAGTTGCGGTAAATAAAAAAAAATCATTTAGCATAGTAATCGGTAATTATATTTTGCACGCTAGGAAATGAAAGCAGTCACGCTACAAGCAATATATATATATATATATATATATATACTAGCTATAGCCAGCCGAACATTGGCGGAAGAAATTCGTGAACTTCCCATCTAATAAAGTTACTTGACAAAACATAAACTCAAGTCACGCACATTTAAGAATTCCAATTTTTGCTTCACCCCTCCCCCTTATGATATGACACTGTAAAATTTTTATTTCACGCCCATGAACTATTTAAATATTGTGATGTCCTAAAAACTTTTAAAACGAATATTTTTTATACCATAATTAAATTGATACGATTTCATTTTCCGAAAAGAAAATATTACGCACCAAACGCAGTTGCGTTTGGTAATAAAAAATACCATTTAGCGTAGTTATCGGGAATTATATTTTGCGCGCTATTGAACTTATTATTTAGCTGGAAATAGAAGCAGTAAATTAGGAAGCAGTCCACCAGTCATACCAGAAGCGTCATATATATATAAGAGATATAAGAGATATAAGAGATTTATATTCCCCAGGAGATACTAGAAATACGCTCATATTCCTCTAAATTCACGGGTCACCAAACTACGGCCCACGGGCCGGATGCGGCCCGCTACATCGTTTAATCCGGCCCACCAACGGTAGGCCCTACTTGAATTTACTTGGTAACCAATGTGATATAATTTAAATATTATGTTTCGAATATTAAGGTATCTTCACATGTGCGGAGACCTCCTGGCTGCTATGTGCCTTAACTTTATCATTTTCAATTTTTAATTATTGCATCTAGATTTTCTTGTTTATTTTCCCCCCGAATGCCTAAAATCGCACAATATCTTTTCAAACTCGTACAATACAATATAATAATAGTAAAAAAAATATATAAAGTATATTTAATGAATACAATAACTAATCGAATCGCAGTCCCCAGTTTAATGGAGTTAAGCTGGCTTCAAAAACATTAATTTCTAAACGTAGACGACCGACGTTTATAATGCAATCTTCGGTCACTTTTGTTTTGCTGACGTGTATTTGCTATAGATATTAATTTATGTTAAGTGGGCGTAAATATCACATTCTCACAGTCTATCACTGGTAAAAATAAAGTTTTTTTTGTGAATTTTAACGTGGTTCTAATTCCAAGTCAGATAATCATAAACCAAGCTGTATTTAAACAAGAATTAATGACATCATAGTATTAGAAAAAGCTACCAAGCACTTGAGATTTTTTTAAAAAGGAAAATCTAGCTTACGAAACTAAAACTAAGAATCACTATCCATTAAGCCTATTCTGATATATTGTAGTTTTATAACTATCAAAAAACTGTAAATGGTTGAGAGGAAGAGGAGTGTTGGAAATATACGAACGCAATAAATATGTCACAAAATTACGTCATACATCAACGAATAAATCAAGAGCGAGAATAAAATTGTCACTAAAGTGACCATGTTAATATTTCAGTTGCCGTTTCTGGCGAGTTAATTATGGAAACACACAAAGCAGCAATATGAGCAACACCACTATCATTACGAAAATGTGGTGGTGTTTATTTTATATACTTAAATATTTGGACCCCCCACCCCACCCCAGCACACCTTTTCACAAAGTCTCCCGAATCAACACCGCCGCCATCCCCTCTCAGGGCAAACTTAAAATAGGTGCAACTTATGTCTGTGAGTAAACATTTTTAAAAAATGAAGTATGTGAAGCTAACACACTGAATGAGATTGACTGATGAACATTTGAAAGCAATTCTCTTGATCGGATGCAGCATTTCCAAACCAAACATTGAGGATATCTTGAATGCCAAACGCGAGTTTCACAAATCTCACTTACCTTTTTCATTGCCTGGCTTGTGAGATTCGTAGATGTGCGCACTAGGTATGGTGTAACTTACTTTTTGCTAACGTCGCCTTCTTTGAAAACTTTCAAAGTAAATAAATTTGTTGGTTGTCTTTGTTCTTTGTACATTGCACGCCACTCGCCCATGATGAACATGGAGTATTAAACTTAGTTCCTCGTATTTTGTCCCAGAGCTTTCGTTCTGGCTTGAAAGAATTGTACAGAATTATTATTCGGCCCGCGCTCGTCATTTTGTCCGTTATCCGGCCCGCTGTTAAAAAAGTTTGGTGAACCCTGTTCTAATGCTACAAACAACACTAATCAATAAGTTTTGCCTGGTTGTATAATAACAATGATAATGTTCCTCTGATGTTACAAGAGCAATATTCTTTCAGCGCTAGAAAATATAATCAAGATGCTTCGTGCAATACTACAAGAGCAATGATGTATGCTCTGTTCCCGTTTCTAGAGGTACAATATTTCTGTTTTCTCCATGCTTCAAGAACAACAAAAAAATATTTTTAAAATTGCCATTGGTACTTAAACAATCTTTTGTAATGTTACAGCTAGGGTTACGGGAAAAATTACAGTGTTACAAGAAGATTTATAATAAATACTCTCTCATTTCCGGTGACACAAGATAATGAAAACATCCTTCTATTCACTTTTTTTTGTGCTTATGAAGTTAAAAGTTCAATTTCAATCGGATTCGAAAAATGAATGCGGAAACTTGAAAAAAAAAGCTGTACATATGGATTTCAAAATAAGTGACAGTGAGTTACTCAGATACACGCTGATAAGTGACATTGAGTTACTCAGATACCCGCTGAGAAAATTGCCATTTGCAAAAATTCAACTTATCAAAGAATTAGGGTTTAAAAGATTCTTCTTTTAAGTAAAGTTGAATTTTTTCCCCATGAAGGGCTTGACAACAAACTTTGTTATAAGCAATCAGATTGATGGATGTTGCTACCTGGTCCTTCTGAAGAAAAACTCATAGGTAAAGAACGAATATGGTGGTGTAAATCTGCGGGGTATTTTGACAACTAAACAAGGATTGCTCCTCAACCAATGATTGATCATCGAATGATTGATGTTACAGCTAACTTTTTCGATAAAACTAACTCGTTTACTACCTTTTAAGAGTTACAGCCGAATTCTTAACTTTTTATAGCAGATATGTGAATTTGTTAAAGCCGAAATGTTACAGCCGACTTGTTACAGCCGACTGATTTGATACAGATGAAGTGATTTTCGCCCTCCCGTTTAAGTTTTCTTTAATAAGATATCACCTCCTCCATCCTACTTAAGTATCTCCCAATGTGGCCTTTACGCTTTTCAGGGGAAGGGGGCATGAGGATTATGGGGGGCCTTTGATCGCTGGGGAGAAATTTATTTATATTTCAAAAGAGTAAATTGGACTATATCAGACAGTAGAGGGGACTTGAAACCATTATATATGATCATATGGGGGACATTAAACTTATATAGGGGAGAAGATGGAGGACATGAAACTTTTATATGGGATCAAAAGGGGGACATATGTATTCAGATGCGTCGTGGACACACAAAGGTAGAGACTCACCAGCGTACATTTTATGGACTTACGTGAAAAAATCTGTTAGTTATCTTTTTGTTAACATTTCATGACGTCTTTAAAATTATTTTTGGAACACCTAGGTCACAGAAGGTGTACAAAAGGCACCCGTTGTGCAAGTTTAAAAGGGGTCGGAAAATAGCCAACCGGAAAAAAAGTCCTTTGTGATAGTGAAATAGTTTATCTGTATGTATACAGCTAATATACCGAACACTAATCTGCTTACTCTGCTCTTTTCTATGCTATAAGGTATATCTATATATATATATATATTTACCATACTGCAGACAGATTGGTATCTCATTTATAATATTTTAAATTATTTCTGTTTAAAACTTTTTAAATGTATTACCTTTTGTGAGCCGTTGAGAGGAGGACGGCGGGCTTGTGCCGGCCCACGGACCAACATTATGAACATCACTGATCTACTAGATTATTAAAAAAATATAATTAAAAAACGAATCCTTTTTATGGATAACGATTATCCACTTGACAATATTATTTTGTACCAGGGCAGGCCACCTTAACCAGGTCAAACCATATGTGTGTAATTGAGAGATAGAAATCATGCGTTTAAATGTCAATGTTCAGCAACTGGTACAATTCATGTACAGTGATGTTCCTGCCTCTTCCTCAGTGCCGTGGTAAGGGGGTGCAGAAGTGACAGTCCGCCCCGGGAACTACTTTTTCTAGATATATTGAGGGGCGACATTTTCGTTCTGCTGAATTCTTTGAGGTGACACTAACAGTAGCTGTGTAACTGCTCTCTTTTCTTCTCTCTCACTCTCTCTCTCCCCTTCTCTCCGTCTCTTTATCTCTCTCTCTTTCTCACTTTCTTCCTCTCTCCCCTCTCTTTCTCACTTTCTTCCTCTCTCCCCACTCTCTCTCTCTCTTTCTCACTTTCTTCCTCTCTCCCCACTCTCTCTCTTTTTCACTTTCTTCCTCTCTCCCCACTCTCTCTCTCTTTCTCTCACTCGCTCGCTCGTTCTGTCACTAGTTCTCTATTATATCGTAAAATAAAATAATGCGTTCAAAAAGAAATTTGACGCAAAATTTTAACGTATAAACTAAAAAAAACGATTCGACCAAATTTCCGTTCCATCAACTTTCCGTCGATCAATTTTCCGTCGACGAAATTTCTTTAGATCAAATTTCCACATACGGTTATTTCGGGCAATCAGTGGCGTCTAGTAGCGTTAAACTGATATTTTTAAGTGGGGCTGAAAATCTGATAGAATGTGTTCTCATCGCAACAAATGTATATCAAGTTTCAGCTCGATAGGATGATGGTATGTGTGCTGGGTTATGGAAGTGGTTTGAATGGAAGCCTTGGAGATTGGTGCCGATTTCAGAAGTTATTTTTTAATGGGGAAGTCATAAAACATGACCCGGCCCTGTTGCACTAAACTTTTCTACGCCACTGTGAGGGGGGTTATGGAAGGGGGTATTCATTGAGGCCTTTGATTTAAAGTGGGTTCGGTATTTACTTTGAATATTTACGGGGGTGTGGGGGGGGGGAGTTGCAAGCTAAAGTAGAAATCGTCAAAGCTTTTCATCGCTCTCCTATAGAGAACACCACGAGCGTAACGGAACCAGTACAAATAAGTTTTATAAATGACATTGGAACATTACTAGCTGAACCTTCAGGACCGTACACCTTACTCTGCTTGTGCTGCTTAAATCTCCCGTAAATCCTGATCACGCGTGCAGCTTTCCTTACCCCTCTGGCACACAGTCTATGGTCATAGTATCTGCATGACGTGATTCCAATGAGCAAGAAAACAAACAACACTATAAACATTTTAAATTAATTTTTTTTAAAAGACATGCTTCTAAAGACAAATATAACTGCACTAAAATGTAGAAAATGATTTAAAATTTCGTAAAATGATAAAAATCATCATCTTCAAAGTATCGACAAAAGTAGAATTATTACCGTGTGCCCCGCCCCTGGCCCTTTTCTAACCACCCTTCACCTAAAACCTACAGACCGATGTTCAATGAACGAAGCAGACGCAATGAATCACGATCAATTGAGTGAAATAAAAATTTTAAAAAATAAGACAAGCATCAAACAAGACGGAAATGCCAGTAGAGAGAATGTCTTTTATAAAGGGGTATCTTATTTGTTGTTGCGTATTGTTATGCGTAATCCATATGTCGGATTTTGAGCTGTCAAGGTCATACACTTAAATTATATATGATTTACCGCCATTGGAACAAAGTAAATCAATCGAAACAATTCTTCTATGACATCTCCACTCATATTATGAACTAAAGAAATTTTAAGCGCTTATTGAGGAACAAATATGCCCAAAAAGTGTCACCTGATAACAGAGATGGGCGAAAAGTATCACTTTATAACAAATTTGGCAAAAAAGTGTCACTTTATAACAAATATGGCCAAAAAGTGTCACTTCATTAACAGAACTGTGCATTATTCGCATTAGTAACTAGCTAATTTACCTTACCATAATTTACATCAACGCTATTGCCTCCGAAATAAATATAGGAGAACTATAGCGTTTATATAACTAGGTCGCAATTTTTTTGTAAAGATGTTTCTTAGGAGGCATTTTATGACATCTTACGTTCAATTATTTTTTTCCAGTAACACGCGTTAAAAGAAATGCATATCTTGATTATAATATATCGTACAACGTTTTCTTAAATTTAAATGACTAATGATTGTATTCGCATTAATTGTTAATATCATTTATAAATATATATAGTTTTTTTTCTTGTAATTAAAGAGTATAACAAGGCATTTTTGTACCTGAATGTATGATGTAACTTTTCTTTCTTAAATGATGCGTCTAATGAGCGTCAAGCAATGCTATAGTTTTGCCATCACGCTGCTCACGGACGACAATTAATATTGACATTAAAGTATAGAACCCATTTGTCTGTCCATCATCACAGCGATTAAATATCTGATATTGCACTTTCCTGCAGGCATTGTTATTCGCTTATAGGGTGAGCAGATAAGTTGAGACCAGTTCAGATCTTCCTAAGGCGTCAGTTGGTCCAGATCTTCCTTGGACATAACTTGGTCCAGATCTTCCTAGGGCGTCAGTTGGTCCAGATCTTCCTAGAACATTATTTGGTCCAGATCTTCCTAGGGCATCACTTGGTCCAGATCTTCCTAGGGCATCACTTGGTTCAGATCTTCCTAGGGCATCACTTGGTTCAGAAAATGATAACGAGATAAGCCTTTTAGAGTTATCAACATTAGAGAGCTCTAACACTTAGTATGATGTATTTATTAAACTTTTTTGGGTGTATGAAACAAGATTTCATATATATAATTTGTCATTGATTCGGTGTATTAATTGAAGATTTCTTCGTTGAATAATTCAAGAATTCATTAGAATAACTTGAAAATGAAAATAATGTGGAGCCCACCCCCACCCCCCCCCCCACCTTCCAGAGCCACATTGTTTTACTAAAATCATAACTGCCATGCATTTTACATGATTTCAACCGAGCAAGTGAGATAGAATTAATAAAATTATTAGTACCCCGACCTTAAGTATTAATTGCTCTACCCGAGTCATTTCCATTTGATAGCACCACCCTGGAAGTACTTTTACCCCCACCTCCAACCCCCACATCGAGCCCCCCACACACTCCGCCCCACCCACAGCTTTTTTTTGGTTTCTTTCTCTTCCACCCCGCATTATGTTCCTGAACATAATTTGTTTGAATAAATAACTAGACGACAAAACACCGTGGACATCAGCAGCCGGCGATGACGCAAGCTCAAGGGTCAAGGTCCCAGCGACGATAAGGATACACAGACAAATGTGTTTATTCTTGTCTGGTCTGCTCCCAGACAGCAAATAGCAGAGCGTAACTGACCACGTGACGTCAGTCCTGTGATCAGGTGACTGGTACTTTAGCGACGGGAGGTCTCTCTTTTTTTTTCTTTTTTTATTAATTTCCAAGAAACCTGGTCGACCTAGTTCGACAGTTGTTACGAAACATGTCATGACCTATACGAGAATAAGTATGAGATTTATTCAACCGCATATGTATTCAGTAGAAGTTTGCCCTTGGAATCACCTCAGGAGGCGATAGATCAACACCAGCTATGGACTGGTTATGCTTGAAGGACTGACGCATGAGATATAATGTATTCCATTAAAAGATATCATTGTTCTTCATAACAACGGATCTCGGTTCATATGCTTTATTGGACCCCGTTGTTGGTCCTTACATGTTTCAAAAAAATAAAATTGTTGCTTAGACTCATTGAGTAGTATCTCATGTTGCTTAGATTCCAATGATCAGCATCTCATGTTGCGTAGATTCCAATGAATAGCATCTCATGTTGCTTAGATTCCAATGATCAGCATCTCATGTTGCGTAGATTCCAATGAGTAGCATCTCATGTTGCTTAGATTCCAATGATCAGCATCTCATGTTGCGTAGATTCCAATGAATAGCATCTTATGTTGCTTAGATTCCAATGAGTAGCATCTCATGTTGCTTAGATTCCAATGAGTAGCATCTCATGTTGCTAAGATTCCAATGAGTAGCATCTCATGTTGCTTAGATTCCAATGATCAGCATCTCATGTTGCGTAGATTCCAATGAATAGCATCTTATGTTGCTTAGATTCCAATGAGTAGCATCTCATGTTGCTTAGATTCCAATGAGTAGCATCTCATGTTGCTTAGATTCCAATGATCAGCATCTCATGTTGCGTAGATTCCAATGAGTAGCATCTTATGTTGCTTAGATTCCAATGAGTAGCATCTCATGTTGCTTAGATTCCAATGATCAGCATCTCATGTTGCGTAGATTCCAATGAGTAGCATCTCATGTTGCTTAGATTCCAATGATCAGCATCTCATGTTGCGTAGATTCCAATGAGTAGCATCTCTTGTTGCTTAGATTCCAATGAGTAGCATCTTATTTCGATGTTTCCTTGTCAAATGTCTCAAAAATTGCAAAACTTTTGTTATAATTGAAAGATCTTCTTTTTTACTCTTCCTTTAATTCCCGTTAAGATCAATGTACTTTTCTCCAACACAGCCTAGGACTGGTTTGGGTATGCATGTATTTATGTTAAACTTTACATAAGACTGGTTTATAAATTCAATATGTGATTAGGTTTTAAAACAAACACAAAAAAATAATTATTTGTTATACCATTAATTGGTGCTGGCTAATGGTCAGGAGTTCAATCACCGCCAAAGCCCAGTCAAGCAAAAAACACCACCAGCACCCCGGGTGGATGGGACTCGTTAACCTTGGACGGCAACCCATCTAAGAGAAGGCAACTCTGAATTCAAACCCGGAGATGGGGAGATGGAGTTCACATGCGCCTAAATGGCAGCAATGAGACCTCTCGAACATCGAACAGCGGAGCGCCGTGAGCATGCTATGGAATGAGCGCTATATACGTACTCCAATCAATCAAGGAGATGACTTTGTAACGCGCTTCGAGCCTTTGGGGATGAAGCGTGATTTTTCAAATAAACTTTATTATTATTATTATTATTAATTGCTATTTCCCCGAAGATCAAAGGGTCAGTTCCCCTTTGTTGGGGTCAGTTCCCCTTTGTTGGGGTCAGTTCCCCTTTGTTGTCTTTAAATGTATGACAACTTTAATTATTGATTTCGCTTCTGTATCCTCAAATTACCAGACAACAGTTTTCTGTATCCTCAAATTACCAGACAACAGTTTTCTGTATCCTCAAATTACCAGACAACAGTTTTCTGTATCCTCAAATTACCAGACAACAGTTTTCTGTATCCTCAAATTACCAGACAACAGTTTTCTGTATCCTCAAATTACCAGACAACATTTTTCTGTATCCTCAAATTACCAGACAACAGTTTTCTGTATCCTCAAATTACCAGACAACAGTTTTCTGTATCCTCAAATTACCAGACAACAGTTTTCTGTATCCTCAAATTACCAGACAACATTTTTCTGTATCCTCAAATTACCAGACAACAGTTTTCTGTATCCTCAAATTACCAGACAACAGTTTTCTGTATCCTCAAATTACCAGACAACAGTTTTCTGTATCCTCAAATTACCAGACAACAGTTTTCTGTATCCTCAAATTACCAGACAACAGTTTTCTGTATCCTCAAATCACCAGACAACAGTTTTCTGTATCCTCAAATCACCAGACAACAGTTTTCTGTATCCTCAGATTACCAGACATCAGTTTTCTGTATCCTCAAATTACCAGACAACAGTTTTCTGTATCCTCAAATTACCAGACAACAGTTTTCTGTATCCTCAAATTACCAGACAACAGTTTTCTGTATCCTCAAATTACCAGACAACAGTTTTCTGTATCCTCAAATTACCAGACAACAGTTTTCTGTATCCTCAAATTACCAGACAACAGTTTTCTGTATCCTCAAATAACCAGACAACAGTTTTCTGTATCCTCAAATCACCAGAGAACAGTTTTCTGTATCCTCAGATTACCAGACAACAGTTTTCTGTATCCTCAAATTACAAGACAACAGTTTTCTGTATCCTCAAATTACCAGACAACAGTTTTCTGTATCCTCAAATTACCAGACAACAGTTTTCTGTATCCTCAAATTACCAGACAACAGTTTTCTGTATCCTCAAATTACCAGACAACAGTTTTCTGTATCCTCAAATTACCAGACAACAGTTTTCTGTATCCTCAAATAACCAGACAACAGTTTTCTGTATCCTCAAATCACCAGAGAACAGTTTTCTGTATCCTCAGATTACCAGACAACAGTTTTCTGTATCCTCAAATTACAAGACAACAGTTTTCTGTATCCTCAAATTACCAGACAACAGTTTTCTGTATCCTCAAATTACCAGACAACAGTTTTCTGTATCCTCAAATTACCAGACAACAGTTTTCTGTATCCTCAAATTACAAGACAACAGTTTTCTGTATCCTCAAATTACCAGACAACAGTTTTCTGTATCCTCAAATTACCAGACAACAGTTTTCTGTATCCTCAAATTACCAGACAACAGTTTTCTGTATCCTCAAATCACCAGACAACAGTTTTCTGTATCCTCAAATTACCAGACAACAGTTTTCTGTATCCTCAAATTACCAGACAACAGTTTTCTGTATCCTCAAATTACCAGACAACAGTTTTCTGTATCCTCAAATTACCAGACAACAGTTTTCTGTATCCTCAAATTACCAGACAACAGTTTTCTGTATCCTCAAATCACCAGACAACAGTTTTCTGTATCCTCAAATTACCAGACAACAGTTTTCTGTATCCTCAAATTACCAGACAACAGTTTTCTGTATCCTCAAATTACCAGACAACAGTTTTCTGTATCCTCAAATTACCAGACAACAGTTTTCTGTATCCTCAAATTACCAGACAACAGTTTTCTGTATCCTCAAATTACCAGACAACAGTTTTCTGTATCCTCAAATTACCAGACAACAGTTTTCTGTATCCTCAAATTACCAGACAACAGTTTTCTGTATCCTCAAATTACCAGACAACAGTTTTCTGTATCCTCAAATTACCAGACAACAGTTTTCTGTATCCTCAAATTACCAGACAACAGTTTTCTGTATCCTCAAATTACCAGACAACAGTTTTCTGTATCCTCAAATTACCAGACAACAGTTTTCTGTATCCTCAAATCACCAGACAACAGTTTTCTGTATCCTCAAATCACCAGACAACAGTTTTCTGTATCCTCAGATTACCATACAACAGTTTTCTGTATCCTCAAATTACCAGACAACAGTTTTCTGTATCCTCAAATTACCAGACAACAGTTTTCTGTATCCTCAAATTACCAGACAACAGTTTTCTGTATCCTCAAATTACCAGACAACAGTTTTCTGTATCCTCAAATTACCAGACAACAGTTTTCTGTATCCTTAAATTACCAGACAACAGTTTTCTGTATCCTCAAATTGCCAGACAACAGTTTTCTGTATCCTCAAATTACCAGACAACAGTTTTCTGTATCCTCAAATTACCAGACAACAGTTTTTATAAAAAAAAACGTTTCCAAATGTCGTAAATCAAATTTGACGACGAAAAAAAAAAGAAAATCCATTTTTTTCATTGCCTTTATTTGCTAACTTGGAGAACCCTTAAGAAGGACGCTGGGTGATAGCGTGATAGCTTGTTAACCCGATTTTTAAAACAGAAGTATTCATCCGAGTTATGTATTATCTCATTATTAATACAACAAGAGACCGAAGACCGGATATCAGCCCGGCGGACGCTTGGGACTTTTCTTTTATAGCGTCTGCTCATTTGTGTGGTTGTTCCCGGGACGGGGTATCAATAATGGGGGCTCGCGCAGTTTGACCATGCAACAGGAAGAGTTAGTACTAAGTTAGCATGGGAAGTAGTAAGATGATCTAGAGGAGGCGTCCCGATACGATCAGTGTAGTGCCGGGAATACTAATGTTTGAATTCAGGTACACGACCCCACGTCATGACGCTGAACGGAGCAAAGGTCAAAGTTTGGCATGCCAAGGATATGCAACACCAAGTGTTATGTTGATCACGGGTCATAGCCACCCGGTTACGAAAATGGTTCTCGGTGCATGTCCGTTGAGACATCAAAGTCTGACCTATTGATGAAACAATTGTTTTGTGTTTAGACACTGTGTCAGAGCCAGATATGGGATAAAACTTTCGGACACCTCTGCGAAATGTGTGAATGCTTTATGAAATATATATATTATATTAGTCGTGGCGTGAGTCGTAGATTGAGTTGTAGAGTGAGTTGCAGAGACAGTAATAGGCGAGGGAGTCTTGCTAGGTAGATACTAGTCTTCTCCCAAAAGACGGTGATAGATGACAGTCTTGCAACGTAGTCACCAGACTTCTATCAAATGACGGTGACAATCGTTCAAGTCAGTCACTAGACTGCTACCAAGAGACAATGATAGGTGACAGCCTTAGAAGACAGTAACTAGACTTCTATCAAGAAACTTTGATAGGTTAGAATCTTGCAAGGTAGTCTTTAGACTTCTACAAAGTGATGGTAATAGGGAATAGTCTTCAACATATCAGCCATTCCAAAGTCAGAAAAAGTTCTTTTTTAAAAAAATCATTAATTGAGTAATGGCTAGACTTCTTTGTTCGTTTAAGACAAATATTTAGTTTAAACGTATCAATATATTTATAATTGGGAGGGGGGGCTGGTTCGTTCAATTAAAGCAAGCTGCTTACATCATCATGCTGCGCACGCCATGTGTTCGGGGCCAGTCTGGTTAATGAATTGCTTATTGCTTCTCATATAGAAGTAGTGCTTTCTGCATGTTCTGATAACAGTGCTGAACTGTCAGGGCTGTCAGGACTGTATCAACATGTTAGAATTGTCAGGACTGTATCAACATGTTAGAATTGTCAGGACTGTATCAACATGTTAGGATAGTCGGGACTGTATCAACATGTTAGGATTGTCATTACTGTATCAACACGTTAGGACCGTCAGGAATGTATCAAACATGTTAGGATTGTCAGGACTGTATCAACATGTCAGGATTGTCAGGACTGTATCAACATGTTAGGATTGTCAGGACTGTATCAACATGTTAGGATTGTCGGGACTGTATCAACATGTTAGGATTGTCGGGACTGTATCAACATGTTAGGATTGTCAGGACTGTATCAACATGTTAGGATTGTCCTGACCGTATTGACATGTCATGATTGTCTGCACTGTATCAACATGTCAGTACCCTATCAACATGTCAGGATTGTATCAACGTGTCAGGACGGCCAGGACTTTATTAACTTGTCAGGACTGTATCAACATGTCAGGACTGTATCAACATATCAAAACTATATCAACATGCCAGGACTGCAGGACTGTATCAAAATGTCAGGACTGTATCAAACTCTTAGGATGTAAAAATATGTCAAGACTGCGAGGACCGTATTAACATGTAAGCATTGTATCATAAGCCAGGACTGTATCAACATGGCTGGACTGTATCAAAAATATCAAGGCTGTATCAAAAATGTCAAGGCTGTATCAAAATGTCTGGACTTTCAAATTAGTATTTCAATGATGCCTGACATTTCTAACTACATAACACTGTTTGGGTGTGTGTGGAAGGGTGTTGTTGCATGTGTGTCTAGTTACTTGCCTTAATTAAACCCATCCATTTTTTTAACAACCACACGTTTCCGGTGTCTGGCGTGGCATAAATAATGTCTCGTTTACGTTAGAAAAATTTATGTGCAAAACTAAACCACTGGCCGTCGAGCGGATCTTGTGGCTTGTGATAGGAAGCTGCAGTCTCGCATTGAACGTCTCATCTCAGAGCCGTTAACTCAATTTTACAGGCCACAAATCACGGCGACCTTTACCAAGAAATTTTCATTTGTTATGTACAAAGGTGCTCTCCAATTTTTCAGTCGCAATTTCTCGCTCTCTCACGATCGAATTGTAAGTGAAGAGAGCCGTTCAAATGATTTTCACTTTTTTTTTTTTACTATTTCACACTATTAGTGACCAGCGTGTTTGTTTAGAGTTCAGGCTAGGTTTAGGGATTGATTTAGGGTTCAGGCTAGGTTTAGGGATTGATTTAGGGTTCAGGTTAGGTTTAGGGATTGATTTAGGGTTCAGGCTAGGTTTAGGGATTGATTTAGGGTTCAGGTTAGGTTTAGGGATTGATTTAGGGTTCAGGCTAGGTTTAGGGATTGATTTAGGGTTCAGGTTAGGTTTAGGGATTGATTTAGGGTTCAGGCTAGGTTTATGGATACATTTTTTCATTAATATTATACGTTTTATTCTTAATTTTACGGGTCGCGGCAACCAAGATGGTGGAACTAATTCTTATAAATTACCCGGTTTTTTTTCATAATCTCAAAGACATTGAGTTTTGCTGTATGGGATAATTATAGCGATACTCTCTCATAGAATTTAACATGTGACTAATTAGTGATATAAATATTCAATATCTAAATTACAAAAAAACAATTGTTTTAAATAAAAGTACGGTATCAAAAATAAATGAAAATTATTTTTTTTCTTGCCATTTTGGAAAGATTCGTTTCTTTTTTTTTTTTTACATATTTTGTCTAAGCCAGCAGTTCTTAACCTTTCTAATACCGCGACCCCTTAATACAGTTCCTTGCGTTGTTGCGACCCCCAACCACACAATTATTTTCGTTGCTGCTTCATTACTGTTAAGTATATGTCTTTTTTCCTATGGTCTTGGCGACCCCTGTGAAAGGGTCGTTCGACCCCCATAGGGATCACAACCCACAGTTTGAGAACCGCTGGTCTAAGGTGTGGGTAAAACCTGGACTGGAATACGTATGCGTGTGCTGCGTTCTGTTATCATCTAATATGAATAATACTATTCTCATCAACAGATGAATTAATGCATAAATAACAAATGAGCCGGTGATCGTGAGAAGAATAAATATTTAATAATAGAGAATAAAAGAGAAACCAATAAATTCTCCACATAAAGATAGCCGGTCAACTAACAGTTATTTACCTATTTAGTATGTAAAGGTATGTCACTTCTAAAATTGTGGATCGAAGTTCAATCCCAGTGAAAAACTAGACACGCATACCGGGTGGTGTGATAATGAAGTAATGAAAGTTCCGAGGAACGATGTGACGGGGAACGCCCTAGACACAAGAAGCACTGCTGGTCATACTTGCCTATCTCACTGTTGTTTTGACCAAGTCTTGCCATTGGTCATCCACTATATCCCAGCCTATCTCACTGTTGTTTTGACCAAGTCTTGCCATTGGTCATCCACTATATCCCAGCCTATCTCACTGTTGTTTTGACCAAGTCTTGCCATTGGTCATCCACTATATCCCAGCCTATCTCACTGTTGTTTTGACCAAGTCTTGCCATTGGTCATCCACTATATCCCAGCCTATCTCACTGTTGTCTTGACCAAGTCTTGCCATTGGTCATCCACTAAATCCCAGCCTATCTCACTGTTGTCTTGACCAAGTCTTGCCTTTGGTCATCCACTATATCCCAGCCTATCTCACTGTTGTCTTGACCAAGTCTTGCCTTTGGTCATCCACTATATCCCAGCCTATCTCACTGTTGTCTTGACCAAGTCTTGCCATTGGTCATCCACTATATCCTAGCCTATCTCACTGTTGTCTTGACCAAGTCTTGCCATTGGTCATCCACTATATCCCAAATTTGGAGAAGAGATCAAAATTCTTGTGATAGTATGTAGGACTAAGGAATATTATTGTGAGTAGTGAGTGAACTCTGTGACCTGATTGGCCTGTGTTATAGTCACGTGGTGTGACTGCACGTGTTGATTTGTTTTTATTCATGAATATTTAAACTTAAAGTCGTGGAAAAGTGGAATGAGTGATCATGAATGTGAAGTATAAAAAGAGTGTAGAGTGTAGCATAAAGATCAGCCGATACACCGAACACAGACGTGATGGCGTCATTCATTGCTATTACAATTCTGTTCCCGGCATTTTTTTTTCTGTGGTTGTCTGGCCGGATATACCTTATCAACAGTTCCGCGTTCTTTACGTAAACCCCATACTCTAGCCTATATCTTGCCTACAAACGAAATCTAGGATATGTCACAATGGTTGTCACAAGACTGACTATTCCCTTCGCGCTTGCACATGTGAGCAATAGATGCATCCTTGAAATCCCGTGGATCGTCTCTTGATGCCACATACGAAGGATGAGGACAGACCTCAGAGGAGGACAGACATCAGAGGAGAACAGACCTCAGAGGAGAACAGAGCTCAGAGGACAGGCCTCAGAGGAGGACAGACCTCAGAGGAGAACAGACCTCAGAGGAGAACAGAGCTCAGACGAGGACAGACCTCAGAGGAGAACAGAGCTCAGAGGAAGACAGGCCTCAGAGGAGAACAGACCTCAGAGGAGAACAGAGCTCAGAGGAGGACAGGCCTCAGGGGAGGACAGGCATCAGAGGAGAACACACCTCAGACGAGAACAGACCTCAGAGGAGAACAGACCTCAGAGGAGAACAGACCTGAGAGGAGAACAGACCTCAGAGGAGAACAGCCCGCAAACGAAAGAGCTGGCCAATCAACAATACACGAAACTCAACAGCTATAGGAAACATGGAAAAATTAAAGAACCCTTAAAATAAATTCGTTTATTTAAATATTTTATATGCATTTTAAAAATTATTTTATGTCCCACCCGCTTTTACACCGCAAATTTTTTTCACCATTTCAGAAAAAGCAAATGAATATAATAAGCACAAATCGCACTTGCGATATTTTTACTAATCTCATTTAGCGCAGCTATCGGTAATTTTAAATCAGTGTCATCAAATTTCCTTCATACGCCCCTTTGGGGGGGGGGGGGGGTAGTCCCGCAATGAAATCCTTTTTCTTTCGCTCCAGTCAAACTCCGAATGACGACATCCCACAAATGGCAACATCTTACAAACGACATCTCACAAATGACAACATAGCACGGATATCGTTAAGATCAGTTCGACTTCTTTGATTTTCCTTATAACAATGTTCACGTGTAAACCATATTTCATCCTTACCACAGTCTTAAGACAAAGAACAATCTTATCAAAACCCAAAGTGTCAAATCCATGGGAAGACAAACAGGCCGTGAAGGTCGAGTAAACGTTAGAGTTGGGAAATGTGTGTGTGTGTGGGGGGGGGGGGAACTAATGGTACTTTGTAAGAAATTGGGCCAGCTAATCTGAATAAGACACTCTAAGCTTACTGAAAGCACATTTTGTACGATAGAGCCCGGGGGAGGGGGTGGTGGAGGCGTCCGCAAGATAAAATATGTTCTTTCACGATTTTTACTTCGTGTCTTTTGACGTAAATGCAAAATAAGGCATGCAGGAAAACCTGTGTAAATTCAGATGGATGGATGGATGTGCCGTACTATTGACCCGCTGTTTCCTTGGATTCACCGACTACAAGAAATGGCGGAATCTGCCACCTGGGAACGAGGCACTTATATTCTTTATATAAAACCCCGAATTCTTGAGATTTTTGAGTTTAGCGAAACTCCACATTATCGACTCCTTTAGACAGATGTAGGCCAAAATAGATGCTTTTATATACGCATGTATTATATCTCATTTTTAATTAAATTGTAAAATACATGACACATTCCATTTAACTGGAAAAAATATTAAATTTCTTATTATAATTAAAACATCATATATGACGTGGCCTCAGGGTGGAGAAGAAATCTGACACGCCAGCTGATCCCACCCCCACTTTTTTCAGATTCGAAAGTGATAAAATAAAGCATAAGAAATTGTTCTTCAGCGGATGAACGTTAATATCGTTTAGGGGGAAGAACTTAATATCTTATAATACGCCCGCCCCCCCCCCCCCAACCCCATGTTCCTTTGAAAAAATGAGTATTTTTAATTACAAAAGGCAGGAGTTATAATCCCAAGGCGTGGAGTTCATTGCTCTGCTCCACTCCCGAGATATTTGAAGTTGTGCAGCGCTGTATCGGACTGGCAATGATCTTGTACGTGTATCAACTGATCAGATCCTGGGCTGGTAGAGCAAACGTTCGTGGCTGGACAACGCAGAGTGTCTTATTGCTGACCAGTGAACGTATTCATGCGTGCAGACAGGTCAGCGAAAAGTTTGATTCGGTTATTTAAATATATGAACCCCAGAGTACCTTGAGAGGGCACGGCTCGCCGCGTCCGACAGACTGGCGCCGCACACAGCGGCACAATTCACGTTGGACGAATTTTACATTAGATTTAACAAGATCACCGATAAGGCTCATTAAATGCTCTTGAAGTACCCATTTCTTATCCACCGATCTAACTACACAATCATATTAGTGCAGTTATACCACAAGAAAATATCAATTGAATTCGTAATCAGCCTTCACTACACTTCCACTTCCCACCCGCTTTCCCGGTGTAACAAAAACAATACCCACCTCCTCTTGCATCCACATATGAAGTTAAAGATATATCCATCTACTATCCCAAAATTGTCCCACCCGTTGCGCCTTCCATTCACCCAGCCCCTGTCCCAATCATGACGGCCCTTAGAGATCATCTAGCCAGGCAATGCACACAAAAGTCATTACTAATTGCAAATTTACCCCAAAATTTCATTCTTTTTAAAAATCAGACCTTTGTTTTTGGCTACTTTGGTTAATGAGGAATACCATGCTAAACTGTTGAAACAAAAAGGACTACCATGCTAAACTGTTGAAACAAAAAGGACTACCATGCTAAACTGTTGAAACAAAAAGGACTACCATGCTAAACCGTTGAAACAAAAAGGACTACCATGCTAAACTGTTGAAACAAAAAGGACTACCATGCTAAACTGT